>JAMQGT020003774.1:0-16947 GCA_024447675.2 Pterophyllum scalare | reverse complement strand
AGTTTGTGATTGAGGGAGAAATTTTGAGCCAGTGAAAGCATCATCTATCAAAGCACAGAACTTACTGGCATTAAAGAAACAATAAATTTTGGAGGGTATTTTCCACAGGCTCACTGGGACCAATAAAAATACTAACAGAGTGGACGAAGTTTCAGCTCGTCCCAGTTCTTCACGTGCCTTCGCTTCCAGCACGCTCTGAAAGAATCGTCGACTGAATGATGGGAATCGAAAAACACTGCACGATTGCTCAATTAAAATGGTAAGTACTGGAGCGTGAAACAGATTTATATCTGACTCAATGCCCAGTGTAAAGAGAGATCAGTACCTGAGATGATGTTTGGGACGGAGTCATCAACATAAGACAATCTTATACACAGCGGGGGGTCAATGTGGTCGAACATTTCTTTTCTCTTACGAGAATGCTAAATTGTTCCTCAGTCTTCTTCCTCTCCCCATTCCTCCATTCTGTCACTGCCCACAATCTGTCACTCCCCAGGGACTCATACCGACTGGGGTCCACCACTTACCTATTCCACACACACGACTAACGCTACAACCTGATTTTCCACGCATGTACTGTAACACAGTCTCCTCACAGTTCTTTCTCATATAAGCTCACCCTCCACTTTTCTATTGCCTCTAAATCCACCTAGGGTTTAGAAAAGCAAATTTTCAGCCAAGTGGGTCAAGTTCACCTCCTGGAGGAAAACCAACAGTCATTTTTAAATCATTCATGGGGATTGGAATATAAACACATAATTTCACGCAGGGTGTTAAAATAACAAATGCTTGCACCTGGTTTTGTGATTGTCTTACCAAAAATATAAAAACAGTCTTTTGTTTTCTTGTGGTCTGGATTTTATTCCTATGCCTAGAACTTCTCCATTATTGATAATTTCATAAATATTCTATGGGTGCTGGGATATTTCCTTGTTGCTACTGTCTGACTGTGTTGTGATAAATGTGCATTTTACTCATTACCAGCTTGTATGCCGATACGTCGAAAATTAGACTGGATATGTATAACAAATGAGCCTCTAAATACCTAAAGTTAATGGCATGATATAAGCAAAACGCAACCCAGTGTCAGAAAATGCAGGTCCTTGCTTGAAAGCTCTATGAGTAGAGTCAGTTGTCCATGTGATAACACACAAAATCACAAGTGAGTTCTTGTTTGTTCAGCAGAATGACCCCAGAGCAAATGCCTTAAAAGCTGCCCTGATATTCTGTGTTCTTGCTGAGTAGAACGAAATAAAAGATATCGCCACCCGTAGCAAGATGCTGCTGCTTAGAGCATGCAGTTAAACAGCAGGCTTTCCCCTTCATCTTTAGTCACCATTGTGTATGAATTACATATAAAGAAGAAAGCTATAAGGCTTTGGCGAAGGAAATCTTAGCGATTGCATGGGTAAACCACGCTCATACATCGGCATTAAGTATGCGTTCTTACAACTAAAGCAAACATGAAACACTAGAGAAAAACTCTGAGCATCGTTACAGTGCAAACTGGTGGAGCAAACTCCACTTGGTTTCGCCCTCCTTAATTTCGGAACACTTTTCCTTAAAGTTTAACGATCCTCTCTTCCTCTAAAGCTGATATTAGCCAAGATGACATGTTCTCCAGGGATGGACTCTCCAGGATAACCAGAAGACCAGACAAAGCCTGTTTTCATCATTAGAGAAAGAAGCTGGAGTACAGCTAACACCACAGGCATAGCTAAGGTTTCACTCGACCCATTAGAGTACAGAATGGCACATCTCTGTCACATTAGACAGTCCCCTAAGAAGACAGAAAACAAACCAGCCCTTGCCCTTCGCACACTTCATAATTAACCCACAGGGGAGGATAGATTGAGAAGGGAAAATGTGACAGGGGGAGTGAGTACTGAGAAACAAAGGACGAAAAAGACAAATGAGAGAGGGATGAGAGCAACTGCTGTATGTCACTATAATGGAAGCTTCAGCGTTTCCATCTTTGGTGCTCAGCTGTAATTACTTAAAAGTTGTCCTGAGGAGGGGGTAATGCATGCAAAAACTGAAAGTAAAAGCAGCAGAAGAGTAAATCTCGTCTTGATGGAGCAGAGCAGTCAGTTTGTCGCACCACTCAATATTCCATTAACATTTCAATTTGCAGGAAAAGACACAAAGAACTACAAGAGTGAAAATGGCAGATTATAACCTATTTAAGAAAGAAAATGAAAGACGTTTATGTGTGTGTGTGTGTGTGTGTGTGTGTGCGTGTGTGCGTCTTCTTTTTTTGCCTTATTGGATTTTAAGAAGTGGAGATTGTGCTCAGTATTTCCACTGGGTATAAAAAAAACACTACACCATTAAGAGACGAGTATTATCCCTATAGTAATTTTTCACTAGCTATCATGTCAAAATTGTATCTCTACTCCTTTCCTGGGGGCACATCTGACAAGGCCTTATATTAGAAAATACTTATATTGACAGTTCTCGGTTCTGCGTGTCAGGCATATGTATTTTTCAGTGTTTTGTAATGAAATGCTTGAGTGGCAGCTGAGAACTTGTGCGACAGGCTTTATACATCGCAAAAGCTTCAGTGGCTCTTTAGCTCATTTTTCAGTCCAGGTTAACAATGAAATTAGTTCCACTTTTGATAGATTTCATCAGCTTGTATTTTTAATGTGCTGCACCATGCACAGTTGTAATTGGATTTTAATTTGAAATACTGGTTATGTTCTTCAGAATAAAATAACATTTAGGGTTACCAATAATATTATAATGTTGTCTCACTTCTTTGTTCATGACAGAAACGGACAATTTTCCAGCTTAATGTACAGTCAAGTAAATAAATCAGTTCCAGCTTTTATGGTCTGTTGAGCCAACAACGGACACAAATCATATTCTGCCACTAGCAGGAGAGGAAATTAGATTATTTAAACTTGAATTAAATGATTGTAGCTGTATACTTCTGCGAAACATACATCCTCGTCTCTCCTGTATAATAAAGACGGGTGGCAGCTTCAAGAAAACACTTGAGCGGCTTGACCCTTGCAGTGAGGCTTCAGCGAACAGTAGATGGATCAACTGAAGGTCCAGATGCTTCTTTTATGTCCTGCTGGATTTTCTCCTATTCTTTAAGGACTTTCAGATACTGTTCATCTGTTGCAGGTAGTTTTTTTAAAGGCCTGACACATCTTGTTTTGCCCTCCACTTCTCCAGTTTCTTCAGATTTTTTTAAGGACACATTGCACACCCTGCAGAGATATGCCAAGCTTTCAGCTAAAAGCTCTTTGGGAATCACCTTGTGGGTGCAAAAATACAATTTTTAGGCTGCTAATAACTAAAGGGCCTTGGTTCTTTGCTAAATTGTCATTTATTTTAGGCACAACACTGGTTCATCCTTTAAGTTAGGTGCCTTTTGTGATTCACATGCCAATATTAAGTGTCTTAACAAACAACTTGGGGTTCAGTATCTGGCCCAAGGATACTTTGGCATGCAGACTGGAGCAGCCGGAGATCGAACTGCCAGCCTTCTAATTAGTAGGTGACCTCCTCTACCTCCTGAACACCCCGTGGAGCTGCTGGATTGACAAACCAAAAGATCTAATGCCTTTAGATATAGTAATTGGAAGAATAATAGAAGCAGCAAAAATGTACTCAATAAAAACATATCCTGTCACTCATTCATAATTTATTCTGTTCGATTTCACTGTCACGTGGTAGCTTACCTAGAGTAACACTGGCCATCATGATGATTTTGTCTTTGGTAAAGCCATGCAGGTTCACGTCTTATCTAGTAAAGTCAAGGTATAATCCATAAGCTCTTCCTATGACATACAGTAATTTGCCACCTGTGAGTGGTTAATGTTTTGACTCAGCTGTACATGGCACACTGCACACAAAAGAATTGAATTTAGAATTAAGGTTGCAAGTATTAAAGGTTTTTTTTTGTAATATCCTGGAACACTAGCAAGGATAATATATGTATAATATTATATGTATATCATAATTCATTAGGTGATTCTATAATGTATCTGCAAATTATCAAGTCGCTAAAGTGCTCAGAAAAATGTGAGTGATGAGAGCATTAACTGCCTCACTTACGTATATGTATTTAACCACTCACCACTGCTGATAATTGCCACATAAAGTATCTGTGTGTGTGTGTGTGTGTGTGTGTGTGTGTGTGTGTGTGTGTGTGTGTGTGTGTGTGTCTGTGTGCTGAATACAGGGTAAAAGGTGCACATGAGCAGGACTAACCATCACTTGGATCCAAGATCTCAACTGTTGCTGTGGCAGGGAACTCCAACACTCCCATCACCGGCTCTGATAATAAAATTTGAAAGGTCTCTGCCTGCTCATACTTCCCATCAGTCAGAATCCGAACACGCCACGTGGCTCTGGTCTGTCCTGGGTTGAACTGAATTTGCCGTTGGGACCTACCCTTGAAATCCTCATCCTTCTTTGCAGTGCCATCCTGGGTGCCAATCCCTGAGAGGTACATGCATGGGGATGGGCATGAAAGAGAAGGAAAAGACAAGAAAAGCAAACCAGATGAGTTAAAAAAAAAATAACAAAGGAGTGGAGACAAAGAAAATGACAATGAAAGGGTGACAGGCAGGAGAGAGAAACAGATGACAAACAGATTAGATATTCACACCCTTTAATGTTGTTCAGAGAAGTGAGAAGAAGAGTGCTTTGCTTCTATTTTTTTCCCGCTGATTACTACAGTGCCTCAAAGTGTGAAATGAATTTGTGACCGAAAGATTTAAATAAGCATATTTTAGCTTACTGAGATAGATTAGTTACCATAGTCGATAGGAGAGCATACATGAAGTGGCGCATGTATGCGTTTGTGCGTCACGTTCCTTTCTCCTCAAATGTCGCTCACTTCGTAACATGTCTTTCACGTGAATCTATATTTCAGCAATCCATCAAACATTCATGCTCGCTGATACACTTTATGAAATGAGGAAAGCTTACTGGTACCAGTGACATTAAACAAAAAAGGAATCCAGGTGGCAAAAGCCATAAAAATGCATTACATTTTGGAAATGCTGTTCAGATTCCTTCCTCTGTATTCATAGTACCTCATGAGAACAAGGTGTGCAGAGCCAGGCTGATGCATGTGTCTGTACATAAAAGGATTTGTTTTCTTTTTCACCCCCCCCCCGACACACACACACAATAAAAAAGGAGACAAATGTATGCAGAGGCAAGTATTATATGCAAAATCTAAGCTGAAAATAAACACACATGCCAGAATGAAAAGTTACACATTCACAGTCATTACTGTGCCTGTTAGGACCTTCGATGATTATAGTTATTTACCAAAGCTCTAATATTGTTATACATGATAATTTTGTATGTTTCTATTTTTTTCTGAGTCCAGCAAATGTTCTTTTTGGCCAAAGTGCTTTGCTTTGGATAATTTTCAACAATAACTAAATCAAGTGAAGCACACTGATGGTTAACCTTGCCGGCCGTAGTCGGTACAACATCCTCTTTCACTGCATTTTTGTCAACAACCCAACAAGTATCACTCGACCTATACATTTCCCCTGTTTTTTTTTGTTTTGTTTTTCTCAACAGGAAAAGCCAGAGATGCTTCTATTACTCAATGCAGCTAAACTATCACAACATGGGAAATCAATTTGCTCTGGGGGTGTTGAAAGCCTTTCTGTAAAATCTAAGACATGCCAAACGGAAGTGCAGTCAGGAGGCGTCTTGGATCCCCTTTTCTTACTTGCAGTCCCATCATCTTAAGCTGGGAATGTGTATTGCGAGAGCTGGCTGATACAAGCTGGAACTGAAATGCATATCTATCGCTAATTAACAGCATTGTTAAACAGGCTGTCAAAACTGGTTCCATTTGTCATCAGGCAACATCAAGCTTAAAAATCAAGTCCTGTTTGAAGTTCCTCATTTTAATAGGTTATGCCACAAATCCCAGGGAATTTATCCATTAGGCTTTAAATGATCTATCAAGTACATATCCTCCACTTCTTTAAAGCTCAGTGAAATCCCGTCACCTTTTAGAGTCTTAAACTAGACTTGTAATGCATGATGCCAGACATGATACTTATCAGCGTGATGACGTTCTTATAATGAGTACTCATAGTCATTGTTATATTATTTCATAATTACTAGCTGCGATAGATTGCACGTGTGTGTGTGTGCGCGCGTGTGTGTGCATGTGTGAGTTATCGTGGCAAAATGTGGTCCTCGAGACATCAGCTGTAGCAGGAACAACTACAAAGACAGTCTGAGTACTTAGACAAGTGCTTTTGTCTGACAGTCACAAGGTGGGCAGTGTTACTCAAAACAACAGCATCAAAATGTAACGTTCGACATGCAGTCACAAAACTCAGCAGGTGCCAAGTGGTTTGGATCGAAATAAAGGCCGAGTTTTGGATGAGTGTGTTCTGAGGACTCACTGAATACTTGCAGGGTTAAAACATCAACATGTTGATGGCCGTCCCTCCTGGTGTTCTGCCATCGCAAGATGGTCACTATTCATCATTATGCAGAACTTATGGGTCAGACCATATTTTGACATGATAACACACGAGAACAAGAATGAGCATCCACGCACACACACACACACACACAGAAACACAAAGTGAAAACAATACCTTCACAGTTGGTAATAAATGCAGTCATGACAATCTTTGCATTATTAAAAGGAAGAGCAGGACTGCATTCAGTTTTGCAGGTACTTTTATGTGCTGTTTAATGTTCTGCAGCCAAGCAGCTAATTAGCTATCAAACTTTCAAAATGAAGTTAGTTAATGTTGATTTGCTTGTTGTTCAGAATCTGTGGCTCTTGTGTTATATAGCAGGCTGCTTATTTTCTCACTTTGATTGTTTGTGTTGCATATAGCAGAAAGCTGATAAAGGTATTCTGTCAAGTGAAATTGAAAAATAGTGGAAGAGTCATTAAACCAAAAGGTATAAGTCTCCCCCTCGTGATTTCTGCTTGTTTTTTTCAAATGGGATAAAAGGATAAAACAATGCATTGAACCAGCCCTTAATGTGTAGAATTATTTTCCAGTAGTTTGTAGTTGAGTTGTATTTATATCTGGCAGAATGGCTCTGTTCTGACTTTCTCACATTGCCATGTGCATACATGGGAAGCCTGAGGCAGATCTGGGGAAGTCTGAAAACAAGTGGAGGTGGGTTGTAAAGTGGCTTGTTGGGGAAGCAGCAGCTGCAGACCAGCTGAAGCAACCTAAATAGTGTGTAAATAGTGTGAACTTTGTAAACTAGACACATAGAATGATATCAGCTGACTTTTGTCAAGACTTAGGTGACACTGCCAAAAGTCTTTACTCAGTATTAGTCAATCAACGTGGGGAATAGTTTCAAGATGAGGAAATCTTGATTGATCCATGCAGAGAAACAAATTCTGAAAACTAAACTGCTTGGACACAATTCTTTCATTCATACTCTGCCATATTCATCCTAACCCCAGCCTGCAAAAAGCTGTACAATATATCAGTAGTATATTTTTCAAACACCAACATAGTTTCCAAAATGGTTAAAAACACATTCAAAACAACAACATCCCTGCAGTAACCATATTGAAATACACATAAAATCTTAGCAGGCTATTTATGATAAAATGAAATCATAATCACTTCAAACATAGCTGCCAGCAATTTCAGCAGAAAGTCAAACTAGGGGTGTTGAGTTTGAGTCTAAGTATGTCAGAATGACTCTGGAATGATTAAAAAAAAAAACATATATCAAGGAAGGCATGGAAGGTGGGAAAAGAAAAGTGGCAGGGTGAGAGAGGTGCTGATGAGAATTTGTGACCAAACGTCAAGGGAGAACTAAACCCCTCAAGCCCTCAGACTCTTGTGCAGTATGAGTGATTAGACTGTACACTGTGTTGACATTTTTTGTAATGTTGTTGCACATGTTGAATTTCAGGAATTTGTTATAGAGATGGATGGATGGATGGATGGATGGATGGATGGATGGATAGATAGATAGATAGATAGATAGATAGATAGATAGATAGATAGATAGATAGATAGATAGATAGATAGATAGATAGATAGATAGATAGATAGATAGATAGATAGATAGATAGATAGATAGATAGATAGATGGTTATGTTTGTTTTGCTCCATGTGTTATGATTATGTATGCTTTCTGAGAGTGTTGTTGAGTATTACATTCTAAGGAGCTCATTTTTTTGGAGACCAAGAGACATGCCAGCTATGTAGACTACATTACATCATTGAATCAGCATTGATTCATGCATGTTAGAAACTTAAAAATAAATCTGTAATACTCTTAAAGGTCTGTAGATGATTCAGAATGGCAAACTTGCTCTGGGCAGCCTCTCTGTCAAGAATGCAACACGTGCATCTGTTCAGAACACAGAACAGATGATGACGAAGGGAAGAAGATAGTCAGTGCTGTTGTCTGATATGGAAATACTGTATCAGGACTTGTTGTCATTTGCATTAAGAGAAATGTATACAAAGAATCCAAATTAAGAAAGCAAACTTGATCAGTAACAAAGAAAACTATGCATCTGAGTAGGCACCATTTAATGTAACAAATTAAAGAAGTGAAGCAAAGTTTGCTCATAGCTGAATATTTCTATCTTATTTTTCTATCCAGATGGTCTCCTGATCCACATCACATAAAACATGCATGCACCACAGTGTGCCTATTGGAGAGAGGAAGTGCTGTCCTTAAAAGGGTGGAGTCTCATTGCACCACCCTCGATGGACTCCCTGGAGGGAAGAGACACACAATTCCCGAGGTTGCACTGGGGTTTCTTCTCAGCAGGAGGATATATACCCTCTCAAGTGTTTTTGATCTCCATCGCACTGTTGCTTAGAGCAGCAGCTCCCTGTGTTTGTGTCTCCACAACAAATACAAATTCACAGATACAAAGAGTTGTTCACAAACACAAACATATATTATTTTTCTAGCTGCAAACTTTCCTTGCACTTACTCCGTGTTGTAGTTTCTTTAGTTTCTGAGTAACCTCAGTGTGGCTCATCGTAAAATATATGATTCAATAAAAAAAAAAAGCATGATTGCATGTTCATTACACGGTAAGGCTCATTTCACACTGAAGAAGCAGAGGTGGAGATTTGTAGAAAAAAAGATGAAGGGGTCCAACAGATTCTTTTCTCTCCTGCTGAAATGCAATTATCTCTTCATCCCTTCTGCTTGGCAACAAAAATGAGGTTGGAATACATCCCACAGGAGATAATATATCTTAACCTGGCAAAAGTACACCTCGTTAACAATGCATCTCTCAGGGCAAGGACAGACCAGAAAAGGACAGTGCTGAAATAAAAAAAGGTTCTTCAAAGAGTGAGCATTGACTTATGCAATAAGTAAAAAAAAAAAGAATGAGAATTCAATTCCATCTTGTGTCCCTATGGGGTTCCTCATATTACTCATACAGCAAAGAAGACAGGAAGAGAGAAGGAAATGGAAAAAGGAAAGGAAAGGAGAGACAGAGAAAATAAATAAAAAGGGAAGGGAAGGGAAGGGAAGGGAAGGGAAGGGAAGGGAAGGGAAGAAAGGGAAAGATGTACAGGAGATGAGGAAGGTTACATGAAGGGAACTTTGCAAGAAGGTGCAAAAACAAAGAAAAAAGACAGAGCTGAACCAGCAGATATGGACAGCAATGGGTAACAGCCAAATAAAGAATACAAAAGAAGAGAAAGGCAGAGGAAGAATAAAGAGCCAATGAGCACAGCATTGGAATGAGATGTGGGGAAAAAGACAGATGTAAGACATATAGGAATTTCCACCCAGTATGCTGTCCAAACTTTGGAGTGAGACAAAGGGAAAAGGCCGATACAAGATGCATAAGGGAACTTATAGAAAAGAAACAGTTGACGTCAAACACCCAAGGCTAGAATATTAGTCAGTAAGGGAGCAGGAAAAGGAGAGATTGTGCCTTTGATGAGTAAAAGGAGGTTGGGAGCAAAAGGACCTCTCTACCCTAAGATGAGGTGAGGAGAGATTAGGGATAAAGGGAAAGAAGGTGAGAAGAGCTAAGTGGGCTGACAAATCATTGGGATGGGTTCTTTGGCAGAAGGAAAACAGTGACAGAGCTTAATTAGCAGGACTTAGGCTGAATGTTTATATGTTGGTTGAGACTGGAATTTTATTGCTTTTACAAGAGGTGAGTAAGCAAGGTGAAAGCTTGAAAAGTAAAAGAAGATAGGAGGGTAGAAATCAGTCTAATCCGCACGGTCTTGTCCAATCCTGTTCTGCCTGAGCTCTGCTTTGCGGGAGCATCTTTGAACCCTGATCTTATCTCTGTGTTCCTCCTTCACTGATCCTCTCTACCTGAATGTCCTGTTGTGATGGACCATGTGTAACAACTCTCCTCTACTGTTGCCTGGCACCACACCAGCTTTCATCAGCTAACCCTTGCAACAGCAGCATCGAGCTTCTGGCAACATCATCAAGCAGCTTTCTCTCTGCCTTTCAATCCTTGACACCCTCCCTGTCAAATATAATGCAATCTGTTCATCTATCGGCACATGCACTATTTACTTTTAACGCTCATTTTTAAACAGTTCCATAATGGGATCAGTCAGTCTATCAGCAGAATTAGTAGAAGTGTTCAGAACTGATTAATCCTTAGTCAGTAAGCTAAAATGGCCTAGTAGGGTCTTTTCAGATGCAAGGATTCGCTGCTGTTTTCTGTTTTATAGTAACTTTAAGTCCTGCACCTCACCTCAGTCCAGTTTGTGTTTTACAAGGCCAGACGAAAACCACAAAACAAGCAAGAAATGAAAAATAGCCATTCTGCAGCAGTTCTGTCTATATTTGTGTAAAAGCTTTCATACATTGGCTACCACATATTACTGAGTCTGCTGAAAGGTAGCAAAACTTTAATGCTACCTGCCATACATGTCATTCATTTCATCGTTGTTCAAGGTTTTTCTCTTCTGATGGATCTGAGCTTCATCCATCTCAGAATGGGGCTCTGAGGGTGTAGCGTAACAAGCCCGCCTCAATTTCCACACAAATTGCTGCCATTTAAAAAAAAAAAATTTAAACTGAAAAGGGAAAAAGGTACAGAGATTTATTGAAACATGTGCAACCATATATGGAAATACAGAACATAAAGCAAGAGTTTGATTGAAGCTCAATATTTGATTATGATGACCTTTATTCTTCAACACAGCCTGAACTCTCTGAGGAAGCTTTCATATAATTTATTTAAGTAGTCTTCAGGAATAGTTCTCCAGGCTTCTTAGAGGACATTCAAAGCTCTTCTTTGGATGTTGGCTGCATTTTGAGGTCTGGGCTCTGGGAAGGTTAATCCATCACTGATAGTGTTCCATGGTGTGTTTTTCTAGCTAGGTATGCTTTCACTGCATTGGCAGTGTGTTTGGGATCATTGTTATGCTGGCAAATGAAGACGCTGCGAATCAGGTGCAGTACTTTTCTGTTCATAATTCCATCAGTTCCATCAGATGTCCAACAGCACTGGCTGAAATGGAGCACCAAACCATGGCAGAGCCTCCACCATGGTCTTTGCTGGATTTTCTCCAATTTCTTAAAGACACAGCTTTCAGACTTTATTGTTCATCTGCTGTAGGTAGCTTTTAGGGCTGCCCCTTTTTATTTGTCCTCCACTTGCCCAATTTCTTCCCATTTTTTTAAGGACACTGCACTTAAGCCAATTTTTTGGCTAATAGCACTCTGGAATTATGTTGTTTGTGCAAAAATACTATTTTACACCTATCAGGACGTGTTAACTTTGGTCATTTTTTAGATTCATTTAAAGAAAAGTAAACAAAATTATATGTTTTTGTTACAGGTTGCTAAGTTGTCTGTGTAGAAACAACAGAGCTTCATCCTTTGAGTTAGGTGCCTTTTTTTTTATACTGGAATGATTCATAAGTCAGTGTTGAAAAAAAAGTGGTTTAAGAACAAACAAACAAAAAAAGAAAATACAATTCCACCATAACTAGCCAGCTGCAAGGACTGAACTGAAAATGAATAAAAACACAGTCAATGTCCAAAGAAAATTTTGAAAGACCTTCAGAAAGCCTGGAAAACTATTGCTCAAGACCACGTTTAAAAAACTACAAGAAAGTCTGGCATAAAGAAATGTGGGGTGACTCAAGACTTTTGCACAGTGCTGTAATTCTCCAGCAAACAACAACAACAACAAAAACACTGCATAAATAAAAAGCACAGAGACGCAGATTTGCACAGCACTAATGTTTTTACAGGAGCTCCGTGTTTGGAAAAATCTGTTTTATGATGCTTCACAAATTAAACAGATGTCAGATTGGCATGTGATAATGATCACAGACTACCTCAAATTACCAGTGGTTCCCTGGTAATACCAGTTCTGTCTAATTGCAGCAATTGTGATTTTTTTTTTTTTTTTGGTTTGTGTTTATTTTTACAATAGCGTTCATATTTGTAAAATGAAGATGAAATTGTTTTAAATATTAGAGATAGCTATAAATGAAATAAGCAAGTTTTTTATCTGTAAAACACATTAGCTCATTACCAATAATAAGGAAAAATTAAGAAATTTATGAATAGACAACAAGAAAACAAGCTGGATATTTTAAATTTAAGTTGATATGTGTGAAAGTTCTTTATGATCATTGTTGCTCTGGACACGATATTTCATTATTAGTTCCTGAACAGTCTCACAAAGGGCATATAGACAAACAAATACAAAGAAACATGAACACACCAGAGACTCTTCAGCTCTTAGAGTGATTTAGGATGGTGCTGTGGAGGAACGATGCACTTTGATTCTCTTAAGACTAAAGACACTTTCAGCTGCTCCCTTATTTCCCAAGAGTTCACCACAGCAGATGGATCTGCATCTTTTGATTTCCCTCAGATTTTACACCAGACGCCCTTTCTGATGCAAGCTTCACATTTATCCAAGCTTGGGAACAGCACTCTAAGTTTGCTGGTTTGCGGCCTCCTGAGGCTGGGCTTGTGTCAGTCTCAAACCAGGGCTCTCTTGCACATAAGGTGAACATGTTAACCACTACACCACGGAGCCACTCAGCACCATGGAACTGCTCTTATACTCTTAAGACTACAATAAAAAAATGTTTTTCTTTTTTCCCTCTAAACCGTGTACTAAAACTGTACTAAACATGTAAGTCCACACAGATAACACACTGCATAGCAGCACGTCAACATGCCATGTTAGACATTCCTTTTAAAATGCTCGTTTGAAAGTGTGTGTGTGTGTGTGTGTGTGTGTGTGTATACTATATGAGTGTGGTCAGAGATAACCAGGTGCTCACAGACCAACTGCGCAAAGAGATGAGAGTCTGAACGCAAGCTTTCATGTGCGCCCAAGAAATACACTTAAAACCTTCCCAAGAGGAATCAAATATACACACCTGCACACAAACACACACACACACACACACACAGGTAGATGAGACTTAAAGCTTACATTAACCGCTACACTGTGATGCTAACACCTGACCCCACGATTAACAGGATCAGAATAATGATGAGAGGTGTGAGAGAGAGTAAAAGCTGCTTACAGCTGCTGCTTCTCACAGGGCAAACGAGCTGAAGCATAACAAAGTGCTAAAAGGGCCATTCAGGGACAACATCATCACCATCCTTTTAAACTTTAAACCTCCACAAACACTCAGACATAAGCATAAAAACATGCTGGGTTGTTCTTTCCAACACAAAATCACCTTCGTCTGCTGGTCATAAAGCTTATTAGGAACTGTGGCAGTGATGTTTGTGTAGCTGGCTGGATTTAAGATTTGACTGACACACAGCAACATGTTCTCGGCCCACACTGTGTTATGGTACATGGATGAGTGTCACAGGCAGCATGACGCCTCCTTTTTTTTTTTTTTAATCTGGTGATTCACGTATTGTCAACATTCAAAGAGGGAACAAAATATGCTTTTGTCACTGCTGTCACTGTTTTCAGTTCTGTCTGTTTGTTTGTCTGTTAGCAGGATTACAGAAATATTGCTAGGCTGATTTTGCCGAAAGTTGGGGGAGAGTCGGAGCACAGGTTAATGAAGATTACATTAGATTTTGGTGTCTGTGGCCCACACACCGTCGCACCACCAATGTGTGGAACTTAGGGGTATGTGTAGTATTTGAACCACTAGCCCAATTTTTGCAAATGTTCAATTTCTTGGATCAAACCTGAATCAGAAGACATTAGCTACCATATTGGATTTCAGCTGTATTGGAATTTATGAAAAAGAAATCAATAAATATCTCACAGATCCCAATTTTTTTGCAATTCTCAACAGAATTTGCACAAAAAGGCTTTCCACATTACCTTACAGATGGTAGTTTTTCAAAAGGTTTTGTCTCTTACAGTGATATACAGCAGGCTGCAAAGTTGCCAATGAGGAAGTGAGGTCAGATCTGAGACATAATATGAACTATTAAAGCCATATATTTTATAGATAAGACATGGACTCTGGGTCAGAAAAGTGATGCCAATGAGGTGCCTTGAACCTGATTTTTTTTTTCTTTTGGAGAGTAGATGGTGACTTTGGTTGCAAAAAGATGTCCAATCTATGGGAAACCAACAAGAGAGAACCCAGCCATGTGGAGGCCACAAGCCAGTGTACTCCTAGCAGTGATCCCAAGCCTGGATAAATCAAACATACGGATCGTCAGCTATTATGCAGATTCTGACTGAACGAGGAAGTCGTGAGTGGCAGAGAAGTATGTGAGGGCGGTGCGGGACAGGTATGAGGACACTGAGACAGTGCTGAGGTGTGCGGTAGGAGTGAAATGGTGGTTGATAGGCTAACAGATGAGGTCAGGCAGGGGTCTAAGTGGACTGTGGTGTTTGCGGATGACATTGTGATCTGTAGTGAGAGTTAGGGAGCAGGTCAAAGAGAGCCTGGCGAGGTGGAGGTATGCACTGGAGAGAAGAGGAATGAAAGTCAGTAGAAGGAAGACAGAATGCATGTGTGAATGAGAAGGACACAGGTGGAAAGGTGAATCTGCAAAAAGCAGAGGTAGTGAAGGTACATGAATTTAAACACCTGGTGTGAAAAGGAAGTCTTACAAGGCAGTAGTGAGACCTCCTATTATGTATGGTTTAGAGATGGTGGCACTGACAGGAGGCTAAGCTGGATGTGGCAGAGCTGAAGATGTTTAGATTTTCACTGGGAATAAGTAAGGAGGAACAAGATTTGAGTACATCAGACAGACAGCTCAGGTTGAGCGTTTTGGAGACAAAGTTAGAGAGACAAGGCTGAGATTGTTTAGACATATGTAGAGGAGGGATAGTGGATATACTGGACAAAGGATGTTGAATATGGAGCTGTCAGGCAGGAGGAAAAGAGATAAGACCACAGAGGAGGTTCATGGATGTAGTGAAGGGATACAGAGGGTTGGTGTGACAAAGGAGGATACTAGGGACTGAGTGAGATGGAGGCAGATGATCTGCTGTGGCAGTCCCTAAAGGGAGCAGTTGAAAGAAGAAGAAAAAGAAGAAAAAGAAAAACAAGAAGAAGAAGAAGAAGAAGAAGACGAGGGAAATCAACCGGAAGGCTTGTTTGATTTATGACCTCAGTAAAGACTTTCTCTGTGACTTTATGGTCTTAATTGCTAGACTCAAGTCAAAACATGGTCTTCATTTTATAAATTACTGCCCCATTAAGAATAAAGGCCTCAAACCAGGATTTCACACAGCAATAACCCAGGTCACAGTGCCTATGCTTTATACTCAGTCATTCAGTACGTGGACTGAGGATTAAATTTTACAGATGCACAAATAATTCTGTTACATTTCACAAGCAGAAATACATTTTCTCAAATAACTGTTAATGTTTTTAACTTAAACAAATAATTCCTGGGCAGGGTTTTTTTTTTGTATCATCTTAATGTCATCCAAATCATTTCCCTGCTCTTTCTTTTATTTTCCAATTCAAGGTGCTGACTCATTAAATCTGCTTTAAACAGGTTGACAGAGACTGACTGAAGCATATAGGCCTGCTTTGCACCTCCTCTAGTGTGTTACATTGCACTACGCAATGAAAATTGCAAACCAAAAACCAGATGACCTGCGTGAGAGTAAAATGGCATAAGTGATCTCCAAGTAGATTGCGACTAGCATGCCATTAGCAATACTAATCTTTGCTTCTGGAGGAGTGCAGGAAATGCGAGTCGTGGAGTACAGGGTATTACAGCGGTTTTGTGGTTAGTAGGGCAGAAAACCTGCTCAGGCAATGGGAGACAGGCCCCAGCCAACTAGAAGGTTCCAAACCAGAACACTTTTACGTGAGGCAACGCTAACCACTGTATCACTGTCTACTTAAAACAGAAGTTTTAAAATAAAATAATATTTTATTAATGTGAATATATAAAATAAAAATGAATAAAATTATTACAATTAAAATTAATAATACAAGAAATGTGTATTTCTATTTATAAATATGATAATAAAATTGGCTTTTCTTACTTCCACTTAAAATTGTCAGCCAATTGTTGGCCAAAATTATTATTGATTACTGCTGGGTCCTGTCAGTGAAGGGTCCATTTTAGATGTGATACAAGAGGACAAGTCCGACAGATAGCACTGGGATTGCGTGTGTATTGTGGTCTACAGAAATGTGCTAGAAATATGAGGGGCTCTGTTCTAAACATTTAGGCTGAGGAAAAGTTACTGTACTGGAGGGACCCAAAGATTTAGTCCTACGCTTACAACTACAGGGAATAATTCATCCATCCATCCATTCTCTTCCACTTATCCTGTTCAGGGTCATGGGGGCTGGAGCCTATCCCAGCTGTCATAGGGCGAGAGGGAGGGTACACCCTGTTCAGGTCACCAGCCTGTCACAGGGCCAACACAGAGAGACAGACAACCATTCACACCTATGGGCAATTTAGAATCACCAATTAACCTAACCCCAGTAACTGCATGTCTTTGGACTGTGGGAGGAAACCGTAGTACAGCAATACGTAACTGAACGAAGTAGGTTAGATAACACT
>JAMQGT020003773.1:0-21337 GCA_024447675.2 Pterophyllum scalare | reverse complement strand
TGTGATTAGGAATTATTGCCATTTTTATACATAGTCCACCATTTTCAGATGTTCAAAAGTTATTGGACAAAATAGCATTACTTTAAGTACAAGAGCTATTTTTAATACTTGGATGAAAATCCTTTGCAGTCAGTGACTGTCTGAAGTACAGAATGAACATCAAATGCGCCTAATGCTATGTTTACTGCCTTGAGCCTTTACCACAGCCACCCTCAGCTGCTGATTGTTTTGGGGTCTCTCTGTCTTCAGTTTTGGCATCAGTAACTGAAAAGCATGCTTTACTGAGTTGAGATCAGGTGACCATTGAAGAAAACCCCATTTCTTTACCTTGAGAAACTTGCTGTTTAATTGGTTTTATAGCATTTGGCTGAATCTGAGCAGAGAACATGGCCCTGTACACTTCAGAATTCATTCTGTAACTTCCATCAGCAATCACATCATCAATAAACACTAGCGGCCCAGTTCCAGTGGCAGGGCATGCCATAACATTGCTTCCATCATGTTTGACACATGATGTGGTACTGTATGAGTCAGATCATGAGTCAGCTCCTTTGACATACTTTTCTCTTTCCGGCTGTCCAAAGAATTGTTTTCAGAGTAGTGCAGGCTCTTTTAGATGTTTTCTGGCAAAGTCTAATTGGGCCTTCCTGTTCTTGAATGTAACCAGTAGTTTGCTTGCTTGTGTAAACCTTCTGTGTTTACTTTCATGAATGTGTCTCTTGGTTGTAGACTTTGACAATGATGTGCCTGCCTCCTCAATAGTTGCTTGGTTAAATGTTGTGAAATTGTTTTTCTTGGCAAAAAAATGGAAATATCTAAGTGATCAAAGACTTTCTTTTGTCTTCTGTGGTCCTCCAGGCTCTTTGGTGCCGCCGAGCTGGTCAGTGCAGTCATTCTTTTTAAGAATGTATCTTTTTTATTTTTTTAATTTGGCCACTCCTAAAGTTGATTTATGTTGTTGCTTCAGCCTAATGATGGACTTTTTCAGTTCCATCTCTTTGGACCTCACACTGAGAATTCCAGCAGAACACTATGAAATGCAAATTCAGCACTGGGAATCAACTCCAGAGGTAGTTAATTTGTCACAGAATAACGAGATCAGGTCTCATCTGGCCACAAAACTGTTTATCAATCAATTGTCCAATTACTTTTAAGCCTCTGAAATTGGCTGTAATTCCTAAACAGTTAATGCAATACTTTTGCTAAGACATTTGAATTAAAGCTGAAAGTCTGAACTTCAATCACATCTTGATTGTTTGTTAAAATCCTCTGTGGTGTTGCACAGAGACAAAATTATAAAATTGTCATTTTCCAAATTGTCACGGCTGCTGCAGGCAAGGCAGGGAGGACAGCAGTGCAGGACACAAGCGAGAGCTTAAATAAAACTTAGCTTTTTTTGAAACTTCTTAAACCCAAATAGCTGGCGAGGAGCCAGCTGAACAAGGAAACTCGAAACGTGACATACAAAACACAAAGGTATAGAGCAGGGGACCATCAACCTAGATGTAAAACTGACGAGGACCTGAACAAAGAACTAAACAACACTGAGACTTAAATACACAGAGCAAGCAGGGGTGAGTGGAAACAGCAGGGCAAAACAGGTGAAATGAATGAGCAAAACTTAACACAAAACACAAGGAGCACGAGACTACCAAAAAAAGACAGGAAGTGACCAGCATAGCAAACGCAGACCTAACACAGAAAACTTGACAAAGGGGATCAGACATTCACAAAGAAATAAAAGGAAGGAAAAACAGAACAACCAAACAACAAACTGAGAAAACTAAACTATAAGAAACACTAAAAAGCACAACCCAAGAAAAGCAAAACAGAGCTATACAAAAAAAACACAAAACACTGGACCACCGGCCCAGGACCATGACACAGGTACTTATAGACCTAACTGCATATCTGGGAACAATGAATGTTAGCGATACTTTTTAACAATGTATGTAGATAAAGCAACCCGGGCAGCTGTAGCTGGCATAACAAGAAACAGCCAGACGCATCCTGTATAATTGGTTGGTCAAGTGATTTATGCATTTGACATCGACAAAGTGAAAATCCTGTAGCTTATCGAATGGCGTGAAATGCCCAGTCAATATGCTTTCCGTATAGAAGAGGATCAATATCTACTTGACAAACATTAACCACAATCCTGTAATGAGCTCTAATGAGGGAAAAAACAAACAAACAAACAAACAAAATTAAGGCCAGCTGCAAACAGAAAGTAGGGGAACAGTCGATGAACATCACAGTGCTGTTGTGTGACTTGCTCAAAGGCACCACTGTGCCATGGGAGAGCGTTACTCATTCGTACGATCCCCCAGTTATTTCCAGTTGGTACACACACGTCACAAACACACTTTTTTCTAACCTTTAGGCTTTCGCTGCCCTATTTGAACAAGAAAATGAATCAGGAAATCAGTGCTCTCGCTCGTGGCTATATTTAATTGAATATGTGAAATTTAAAGCTCTGTGTGTTTACTTCCCACCAGTTTGCATCTACATAATGAAGTGTTCAGTGCCACAAATAAACGAAGGAAAACATAATAATAAATAAGCTAGTGGCATTCATTTTGGCAACCGTCTTACTTTTCATCTGACCCATTCATTGGGTCAAATTTTACAGAGATGCATTATCTAACGTGAGAAAGCTGTGGGGTGAGGTGATTTCCAGTAATACCTCAGTGTCATAGATACAGACCATGAATCATGCTCCACTGGATCTCAGTCCCTACTTTGTGCTCAGCTATAATTAACCAGTGTTAGCGTGCTAAAGCACTAAAAAAAAAACAAAAGCAGCATGTTAGCATTGACATTGCAAACATGTAAACAAATATCTTATTTGGTAAATATTCATACAAGAAATGTTTCCTTTTTTTGAGGGCTGTTTTATACAAAGCCTTCAGTGAGCAAAAAATAGGAACACAAGCACAACGATCACATAAAAGTAGCTCATAGTCACAATGGATACCACATTTGCTAAGAAAGACCCCTCATACTCTATACTCTCTCAGGCAGGTGAGCTAAAATCAAAATATTTCAGCTTTGCATGGCCTGAGATGCTCCCAGCTGCCATGCCTATGCACGCCTGTGTGCATGTGTGAGAAAGAGAAAGTCAGAGAGAGCTTTGCTTGCCTCGTGCCTGTGGCTCTTTGTCCTTGTGAATGTGCACACACACAAACCTACGTATGTTTGGTGTGTGTGTGTGTTTTCACTACATGCCGATGCCAGTGTGCGTGTCAGTGGAGTCAGGCTGTCCCCAGGGGGCTCATAGTGTTACAGACTGTCCTACTGGTTTTATTAACCAGTTGTTGCTCGGGGCCACATGAAAACACAGTTCAGCGTGTTTTCAGCAGACAGAGCATCGCAGTGTCGTTGCTCTCCTGGGTTACTCTGGTTCAGATAATCTCTGAGTCCGTCTTCATAGTCAGCAAAAGGATGTATTCATATTGAAATTGTGTGTTTCACGTGTCAGTCACATACAGCTGTCGTTATAAAGAGCCTATTTCTTTGCTGGTGGCCAAAGCACAGTCCCATTTCTTTAGTTGAATCTATGAAAAATGCCAAAGACAACACAGTTTGACAGGCATAAAATACACTGCTCAAAAAAATCAAAGGAAAACGTTTTAATCAGAGTATAGCATCAAGTCGTTTAAACTTCTGGGATATCAATCTGGTCAATTAAGCAGCAGAGGAGGTTGTTAATCAATTTAGTGTTAATGAAATTAACAACAGGGCAACAATGAGACAAGCCCCAAAACAGGAATGCTTCTACAGGTGGAGCCCACTGACATTTTTCCGTCCTCATCTTTTCTGACAGTTCACTAGTTTTGCATTTGACTGGGTTCAGTGTCACTACTGGTAGCATGAGGCCATACCGGGAGGTTGCACAGGTGGTCCAGCTCCTCCAGGATAGCACATCAATACGGTTTGCTGTGTCTCCCTGGAGTATCGGTATCTGCTCATTTGTGCAAGGAAGATCAAGATAAGCACTGCCAGAGTCCGACAAAATGGCCTCCAGCAAGCCACTGGTGTGAATGTCTCTGACCCAACAGTCAGAAACAGACTTCATGAAGGTGGCCTGTAATCTGTTTTTCGATCCACCATGCAATGCACCGTGCAGCATGACCATGATCTGAAACACTCTGCCAATGCAGCAAAAGCATACCTGGATAGAAAAAACACGCAATGGAACACAGCAATCATGGACTGGTCTCCCCCAAGCCCTGACCTTAAATAAATTACAAGAAAGCTTGTGTAAGAGAGTTTGGAAGAATAAAGGTAATCATACCAAATGAATAGTACAAACTATTTCTGCCTTAATTACTTTATTTCAGTTTCTGTTTGCACACATTTCAATAAATCTCTACACCTATTTCACATTTTCCTAGCAAAATATAAAGAATTGAGGGGTGGTGCACACTACTGTATGTAATGATACAATGTCCAAATGGGATGATAAATACTTTATTTTAAGTAAGCTAATGATTTTCACTTCTGGGTTTTAACACAGGATTCTTAATTGTGGGTGAGTATACTATATTTTGACATTGTAGTATTTCTGTTTTGACTCTGGTAATGGGTCTGTGTATTCATCACTATGTGCCGCACATTAGCCAGCGTTTACAAAAAAGGACACCTCATCACCAAAAATGATGCCCTCCTATTGTATGGTTGATAATGCTTTTGTTTATTATCCTTCCTCCAGCCTCATTGTGTTTTTTTAAAATATGCTATTTATCATTGATAAAACTGTCTGATAGCATATGTGGATTATATTTGAATGTGGTGGCAGATGGAGGGCTCTCATTGCTCATCATGTCTCCAGCAACACTGGAGGAGAGTGAGGCAATGGCAGCACAAGGTGCAAAGAGGACATGTGACAGTGTGTTATTTAAAAAAAAACCCTGTAGCTGCTACCATCCCCCCTCCAAGCTCCTCCAGCCTCGCTTGTCTGAATTTAATGGGGCCCGTCTTCTTCCTCGCAGCTGTGACTGAGTTGTAACACTGTAAAATGAGTGACAGACACACACATTGTTCCTCACCCACAGTGCTCCCTATTGTGCATACACGCTTGCAAAAATGTTGTGTCATTTTACCATTTTGAGCACCAAAATAATTAAGCCCCATATATGTTAATAATAATAATAGTACACTGACAGATGCAATTGTTGCCATTAACATAGTGTTCTAAACATGACAAGTCCTTTCAAAAAAGTGACTAAATATATTTTTGCTGGCTGTCGGAAAAATGACTCCCATTATTCTCCAGGGAAACCAGACAAACACACGGGCACATACACACACACAGCACACCCAAAATGCTTGCATGTACACAAACACTCTAATAGACACATAAGTCAACTAAAACATTAATTAGACCCACAAAAAGTCCCAAACACACTCGCATGCACATGTGCAAGCACAGATTCACATTCATTAAACTCGATGAAAATATTCCCTTTGGTGAAGTAAAAGCAGAGCAGTGGCTGTTTATTTACAAAGCAGGAACTCAGACCATAAACCCAAAGCCCAGAGGCCCAGAGAAAATGATGAGGGGACTATGTACCTCTTTGTTTTTCATCCAAACCTCTTTCAAGTTCACTCAAATTAGTCTTTAATGAGGTAAATACCAAATGAAGGTAGTAACTCAGGCAAAGACTTCATTTTTTTAAGAGGAATTGGATAGTGCATTGCTCTCTTCTAAACACTGAGTTTAAACTCTGTTGGCGGTGGTGATGGTCCCAGTGGCATTTCACTGTGCTCTGATGATTTTACCAGATGACACAGTTTCAAACAGCAGTGCATCTTCAGCAGACACACGTGCGCATGCTGAAAGGAACAGAAGCATTCATATGCTTATCTGGGCCACCAAAGCCAAAAGGAAAATCCACCCAAGGAGAGAAATCAAGTCTTCTTTCATGGCCATCTTAGCCAATTTGCCTTTGTGAACATGAACAGCCCACTCGTTGCAAAACCGCAGCGCAGGCACTAATCAAGGATTTCCCCCAGCAGAAACTAGAGCGGTTTTGTTCTTTGACATCCAAATGAGCTGTGCTCACAACTGAACTGTGTGAACCAGAAAATGCCCATGTCCCCTTAAATTGCCCTCAGTATGTCCACAATCTTAGCAAACATCTCGCTAAAATTTACCATCTAAATTTTAGCCTGACATACACTTTGGTCGTGAAAGAGTAATGAGGCTCAGTTTAAAAAAAGAAGAAATAAAAAGAATAGAATTTATGAATGAACTATATTAGGTTTGCATACAAACTGGTTGTTATGTTGTTACAATACAACCTTTATAAGGTTGCATTGAAACTTGGTACAGACAATTATGGCCTCAAAGGACAAATAAATTTAATCCTGACTACTAGTGCCACTGTAAAGTTAACATTTGTACCTTATAGTAAAATGTCCCAGCAGTTATTGGATGGATAGTGTTTGCTTTGTTATGTTAAAAAGCAATGTAACGTAGTTCACATGCCAAACATTGGCATCAGCATGTCCACATTCGTAATGTTATTATGTTGTTATGGTGGTGTAACCTTGCGCCTTGTGGTCACGTGGCTGTAGACCTGTAGCATGTAACAGAGCGGTTTTACAAAAAGTAACATATTTTAACTACAAGACCTCAACATAAAACCAGCTTCTGGCAACTAAACACCTTAACCTCAAAGTTTCTAATCACTACTGTGTTCACACCTTTATGCAGGTAGTCAGCACAATGCCTCTTTCATCCTTCATTTTTAAAGAGTAGATCAAGAAGCAAAATGCAATCTTATGCAGCAAGAAACAAAATCACATTAATCCTTGCTAACTAATCCATATAATATTTGCTGGATGTACAGTACCAGTCAAAAGTTTGGTACTGTAGAAGAATCAAAGAAAAACCTGGACCAATGCTTAAGCATTAATTGTGGCATGTATTGGCAATATACACTGCTCAAAAAAATAATAAAAGAAATACTTAAAAAACACAATATAACTCCAAGTAAATCAAACTTCTGTGAAATCAAACTGTCCACTTAGGAAGCAACACTGACTGACAATCGATTTCACATGCTGTTGTGCAAATGGAATAGACAACAGGTGGAAATTGTTGGCAATTAGCAAGACACACTCAATAAAGGAGTGGTTCTGCAGGTGGGGACCACAGACCACTTCTCAGTACCTATGCTTTCTGGCTGATGTTTCGGTCACTTTTGAATGTTGGTGGTGCTTTCACACTCGTGGCAGCATGAGACGGACTCTACAACCCACACAAGTGGCTCAGGTAGTGCAGCTCATCCAGGATGGCACATCAATGCGAGTTGTGGCAAGAAGGTTTGCTGTGTCTGTCAGCGTAGTGTCCCGAGGCTGGAGGTGCTACCAGGAGACAGGCCAGTACACCAGGAGATGTGGAGGAGGCCGTAGGAGGGCAACAACCCAGCAGCAGGACCGCTACCTCCGCCTTTGTGCAAGGAGGAACAGGAGGAGCACTGCCAGAGCCCTGCAAAATGACCTCCAGCAGGCCACAAATGTGCATGTGTCTGCACAAACGGTTAGAAACCGACTCCATGAGGATGGTACGAGGGCCCGATGTCCACAGATGGAGGTTGTGCTCACAGCCCAACACCGTGCAGGACGCTTGGCATTTGCCAGAGATTGGCAGGAGTTGGTGGATGCTTTAGTCCAGGTCTGGGAGGAGATCCCTCAGGAGACCATCCGCCACGTCATCAGGAGCATGCCCAGGCGTTGTAGGGAGGTCATACAGGCACGTGGAGGCCACACACAATACTGAGCCTCATTTTGACTTGTTTTAAGGACATTACATCAAAGTTGGATCAGCCTGTGGTGTGTTTTCCATTTTAATTTTGTGTGTGACTCCAAATCCAGGCCTCCATTGGTTAATAAATTTGATTTCCATTGATGATTTTTGTGTGATTTTGTTGTCAGCACATTCAACTTTGTACAGAACAAAGTATTCAATGATAATATTTCATTCATTCAGATCTAGGATGTATTATTTGAGTGTTCCCTTTATTTTTTTTGAGCAGTGTATATACTATGTGGATAAATCTTATTGTTAGGACAGTTTCAGCTGTTCAAATGTTAATGTCTCAGTAAAATATTCACCATTAAAATAAGATGCTGTCAGTGCCTCTCTGCCAGAGTGAGTGAATGCATTAGAGCCTCTACTGCCTGCACAGGGCCCATATCTCATCATTATTAAGATAAAAACATGATAGGAGTGGGCAGATTGACAGGAGCACCTGGAAGCCAAAATCAGTCTTTGTCAACCTTCAAGCCTTGCAGGCGCACCAACCTCACATTAATCATAGGCTGTAAATATAAGGCGGACATAGCTACCAGGCATCACCCATTATTATGGACTTTGAGCTTCAAGTATGGAATTTTTGACCATAGTCTAATTGTTGTTTTTGTTGTTGTTTTTTAAACTGGGCATGACTATATTCTGATGAAAGGGTAGTGCTGAGGAGGTTTGTCGCTAGCTAGGTTAGCAAGGTTCAGCTATAATTCACTATAATATTAAATGTGATACTGCCAAAAACAATCTGTAATTGGAGAAACTGAATATATTCTCAGGACTGGTGTCACATATGCAGTTTAAAAGCTGTGACACTTAGCTTTTCATTGCTTCTAACACACATGCAAATACTCTCCAACATACATACACACAAACACACACTTTGCACAGCAGGGATCTTCAGAGATATTACACACAGAGGGGGCCTGGTGTTGGCCAGTTTTCAATGCATAATCTTTAGACATTCAGACGCCATGCTGGGCAATCATAGCAAAAAGCTGGATGGCTATTAGTAACTGAGAGCTACAGTAGGACACCAGGGTACAATAAGTTATGCAATTCAGTGCAACAGCCCTGCAGCAAGTACTTCAAAGGTAAGGCTTATCCTGGTGAATATTTGTTGTGCCAGAGAGGATATGAGTCTCCTGGTGATTTGTGGTCGTGTTGCATTGAAAAATATCACATTTTAAATCAAACAATAATGGATGTGACTGAAATCCAGACTTTCAGCATAAATTCAAATGATAACTACACCTGTTTATGAATTAGAGCTACTTTTTTCATATTGTCCCCCTTTTTCATAGGTTAAAAAAATAATTGAAAACTTGGCAAGGGGAGTTCCCTGATTATTTCATGACAAACGTGTTGGGCTGAAAATGGGGGACCGTTTATACAAATTGCTGTAATAGCAATGGATGCTGAATATTGGAATAAAGTGAACTACTAGATACACAATTTAAAGGGATATGTGTATTTTCTGTAGGAAATGTCCTTATATTGATATTTTGTCAGGTTTTTGAGGTTTCATTGATGAGTCTGGTTCTTGCTGAGGTATCTTCCTGTTAAAAGGGAAATTTTCCAGGGAGCGCAACAGTTCGGTTTCTCTTTGTAATACTACAACACTGACCGTATACTGTAAATTGCCCCTGAGGTAGCATTTTTTACTGAATTGGCTCCATGGACTTACACAAGCAGTCATTTTGCTTTCTTTTCCACTCTGCTCAGTTTTTAGAAAGGATGACTTTTAAACTTTGGTATTTTCGTGGCAGAGGGTAAAAATATTATCTTACTGTAGGTACTTCCTTTGGGACTCTACTTAAAGAAATCACAGAGTCTTATAGCACAATGTCTTCCTCACAAATGTACCTTTTAGGTGCTCATTCAGTGTAGCATATTCTCTTCTTGACTTTTGGCTTTACTTTCATGCAATTGTTTTGTTTTTGATGCCAAACTTGATCATGATGTGCCTGACGTGATTTATTTATACAACGCTCTGTATCCTTGTAAAGTGACTCTGCAGGTTCATCTGTCAAAATCTTTCTCAGATCGGAACTCCTGAGTAGCATACCAGGAGCGTTTCATCCAGTCTTCGCTGTACTGCAGGAAATTAGAGCTACTCAGGCCACTTAACACACACAACAGCTGTGAATACTCAGTTTTTGAGAGCCTCTTTTGAATGAAATATCAACCTGCACCATTTCAATAGGGCCCAGAGCTGCCTTTGAAAAGCTGGTTACTGTGTTCAATTAGCTATTGTTGGGGGGAAATGGGTGTTCGTGTGGGTGATATTTAGCTGCGGGTCTTTTGGTGTGTAATCATGCTCCAATAAGCCGTTCAGTATTTAGAGCAGTCATCTTTCTGTGTGTAGAGAACCACATGAGGACACAGTTATTATAGTTATTGTGTGTGTGTGGAGGAGTGGTGATGAGAACTCTGTGATGAGAAGCCAGTTGGCCGAAACCTCCTCTCCCTCCCACCCTTTGACATGCTACGCATGACTCTGGATTTAAAGTAAATGAATTTCTTCAGTGTGATTATGAATTGATCTGTTTTGTTGTTCTGTTTCACAGTATACTCCTTTGTTTTCTGCAGAAATAATTTCATTGATAAAATTACAGTTTTGAAAACTTATCCTTAAATCTTGATTTAATATCTCACCAAAAGATAACATATAAAATGCTCCTTAGTGTTTAACATTAGCGTAGTAGTGAAGCTAGACATACTAACATTTGCAGTTCAAGGGTTTTTTTTCTTGTGATCAGCACATAAAAATGGAGCATGTCATGGGCTCAAGCAGCATCCTTCAGGGCTAAAAAAAAAAAATTAAAGCCAATGCAGAAGTGCAAAAAATGCAGATCTTGGAGTGGCTAGTTGAAGTTGGCTGACGAACAGTATAAAAGATGGATGTAGCTTCCAGGTCTGAAAAGTGAAGCCAATGTGGAAATGTCTTAAACCTGCATTCTTAAACCACCAGGAAGACAGAAACCTGCAAAAAGAATACAAGTCTCTGGGAATACATCTCCCTGCCAGGACCTTCAAAAATGAAAAGAGAAGCCGAAGGCTGCCTTGTTAAAATGGCCGATTTAGTAGCATTAAAAATGATTCTTACAGCCTGATAATAATTTATTTTGATGAGTAGATTTTTGTTCTATAACTTACCCCTTAAGACTCAGAGGCATGGCTGTAGACACAGGAAGCTGCAGGATCGCTACTGTTGTCTTTTGGAGAGTTTTTAATATTGTTATCTTACATATAATATGTGGGCACAGACAATCCTAGAAGTTTATTTTTCAGTTTTGGCGAGTGAAGTTCTCGTGTTTTATTAGTCTCTTACTTAGCATTAATTAAAAGCTATGCATGTCTATGTGTTAAATCTGTACAGTTTGTGGATGCATGTCGCTGATAAAGATAGTTTGCTTTAATGGATAGCTACAACCTTTTTCCAAATCTGATCAGTTACATGTATGCATCCCAAAAACCAACATGGCAGTAGTCAAAATGCTGACACTGAAGCTTCAAAATGAGTCCAAAACCAGTGGTCAATGTCCATCTTTTACATACAGTTTCTAGGAGTATTCTGGATAGCAAAAGGCAATATCTGTAAGTAATTATAATATGCTGATGAGTGTTTGAAATAGAAGAGTTGAAGTGATTAAAACCGGCTTGTCACTGAAGGTTATTGTGAAAAAAATATTTTAAAAATCTATTTCGCAATGCCCCTGATAGGCATATCAATAATACCTACAGTGTACATAGATAACTGTTTATTGCATTATGCATTTGTTTTGGGGGGGTTTATTTGTTCTTATTTCACCAAAGGCATATTGTAATGGATGTCTCAGAAGCTGATTTTCTCGGGGCTGATTTATTTCCACTGTGCAATGTGGGCAGATTATGAAACCAAGCCAGCTCTCAATAAAACCCATTTTCCACAAGCAATGAATTTCATCAAATAGCAGAGCAGAAGAACAAAAAAAAAAAAAAAAAAATCCAAATATCCATCTGTAGAGTCAAAGAGTCTACCTTGTGTTGAGCTGCAGCTGAATACAGAGCAGCCCAGGGAAGCCTCCACAATCCCTGGTAAAGGTATTCATTATAGCCACAAACCTCCAAGTCAGCAGAAAAGGAGGAGGACACAATTGAGCAAGCAGCAATCTCCAGTGGCTCTGATTTCATGCTCTACGTTGCATTTCCATGGTTGCAGAAACCTACTCCTCAACCCCCACCTTTGTTTTTCCAGTGTCCCACCATTTTTCCCCTCAATGTCAGCCCACAAATGTGACTGGAGGCAACTGGCCATTGCACTCGGGAGGGTGAACCTCTCCTACATGAGATGCCAAGAGGGTTGGTATAGGGTTTCATTACCGGATGAGAGCCTTTATTCACCAGCATGTGCCCTTAATGTGTTTTGATCCACATGGAAAAATGCTCCTCTATCCCCATAATATAAAGTCATGTGATGATACGAGCTCCCCTCTTCTCTCTAGGGATTTTAAATCAGTGGCAGAGTGCTCTGCAGCTTTGACTCCAATTCAAGGTGGATAATGGCATCAAGAGTCAACGAATACGGTCTGTTGTGTAGCAGTTTTTCTCCAGCATGCATTGTTTTGTCGCCATTATAGTGTGTCACTTCAGTTTTTAGTCTTTTGTGTTCAAAGGACACGGGCAGCTGCTTCTCGAAAGCTGTGCATCTGCTTTGAGTATCACAATAAAAGCTCACGTTGCCTACTTGGTTACATGTGCGCTCCAATAATAAAATATGCACAGAAAGCCAGAAGCAAAAAAGACTATATGCAAGGCATTATAGAATAACTACAAACTTTATTTGCCTTCATTTCACTAAGACTAAAAAACACATTATTTGCAGTAAAAGCTACAGCATCACAGTTTCATAGCTCACATATCGCACTACTGTTTAAGATTGTTTTTTACTCAAAACTTTACATTATAACTCAAAATAACTCTTCACAGAGAGGTATTCAGTTGTAGTATAACTACACACAATTATATAATGTATACATCCATCCATTTTCTTCTACTTATGAGAATAAAATCTCACTCCTCCCACAGACAAGAAAGATGCATAAAGATACATGAAAAGGATGTGAAAACACTCCGGATCAAAGACCCTGAATAAATGTGGTGACACCTATATGAAACATAGTCCGGCCACTGACCTGAATATGTTTCTGGGGGTGAAAACGGGGTTAGATTAGCAAAGAGGGAGACCATCAGCGACTCAGGCAATGGAGTAAATTGATATTGAAACATCACTAACACCTCTGCAGCCATCACCTCCTCTCTAATCACCAGCCACATAGGCACAAACACAGACAAATCAGCACTCACATACACACACACACACACACACACACACATACACACTCATTGTGTGCAGACATGTGGGAGCTGGTGACCAGGAGGGAGAATGAGGTAATGATGAAAAAGCCAGAAGAGAAGAGAGCTTCCTCTAATGAGCTATTGACATTTTCAGATGATGAGTTAGGGGAGGTGTACTTCGCTGCTGGAACAAAAAAACATGAGCCTGTGATGTGCCTGGAGAAAATAGTAATGATTAACATTTAAAACAAAAAAGATGCCCCAAACACTGAAATTGAAAAAATACAGGAGAGAAAAAAAATGATTAGGCAATAGAAGTTAGGTCATTTTAGACACTTAATGGAGAGGAAAAATGAATCAGTCACATTTGAGGACAAAGGCAGAGCATCGTGGCTGCAAAAACTCAGTTATGGATAAATCAATAATTCCACCAGGAAAAGTCAATGATGATATGATGAACTTGACATGAATTAAGATACAAAATGGTACACAGGTAAGACAAATCAAAAATAACTGGACAATGATGGGAAATCTCATAAAGGAAATGTGTTTTATAGTAGGAAGTCTTTAAAAAAATCAAAAATTATACATAGACACTGTATAAACTGTGTAATTTGTGTAAAATTCTGTTAATGAAGAAAGGTGAGCTTTGTACAAGTTACATTAAACTCAGCATACACACTGCTAATTACAGTGTGGCTTTATTTGTGTTCTTTTTTTCAAAAAAAAAAGAAAGAAAACCTTCTGAGTTTCATGAGTCTGATGAATTTGTTGAGCAAAAAATTGTGTTTGTCACAGTGAATAATCAAGTGCTGAGGTGTGTTAGTTAATGACAGCCAATCCTCTGGCCGACTCAGTGACTGCAGAGCTGAAACCCTTCTCTGGCATTCACATCAACACAAAAACTGTGCACCAGGAGCTTCATGGCACGGATTTCCATGGTCATGTAGGTCCTGTAAGTGTAATATGTAAGTGGCCCAGTACTTTAGTCCCTATAGCATATATGACCAAACAAAGAGTAGCACAAAAGTCCTATGTTGGGATAAAAGGCTTGCACTCCATGCAAATAAGTACTCAAAATTAACTCAAATCTTTTTCTTTATTGCACTTCCTCGATTTCCTGAATTTCCACTAAGAAAGCAAAGAGCGCAAAAGACATTTTAATGGGAAATAAACCAGACTAAAATAAACCAGGCTTTTCTGTAAACTTGTCATCTAGCTTGAGTGTCCAGTATTTTGGTTTATGAAGCCATACTTCACTTTGTGTTCAGCTAGTTAATAGAAAAGGCAAACAATAGTTTACCAACATGCTGAATTATGATGTTAAAGATTTAGCTGCTAAACTTCATCATGCTGGTACACTGACATTAGACTTTCACTCAAAAGATTTGTTATGTCCAAGTACAGTCTTACAGAACTGCTAACACAGCGACTATATGAGGCTTGTTATGGGTTTGCTTTTGTGACCACAATTATTTGTGGTTATTCTTTTTCAGTCTTGGCCTGTAATTTAATCTTTTACTGTATCCAAATGGTTGCATTTCTGAGTTCTGACTTCTCATTTCTTTGAATATCTGCAATAAAGACTCACAAATGTTGCATGGACATGTTGAAGTCTGTTCATAGAGGAGGAAGGAAGCAATAGCAATAAAAAAAAAATTTATAGCATGAGTAAGCGCATTTTCAAAGCTTTCACTGAAAACACAACTGGTTTAAGGATTGTGTTGCACTGATTTATGCTTGTGTTGGTGGAAAACTTGCCATGGATCCTTTTATGAATGATTTCACTCTCACTGCTAAACATTTTTACAAAACATTGTGTCTTAAAAGAAGATGTTGTTTCACAGGCTAAAAATCCCAGAAATGTTAACACTCTAAATAAGGGTTGGATTTTTGCCTTCAAGTAATACAGCCATCTGTTTGTCTGTTGCGTGTGATAAAACCGCTTTACGAAGGTGGCATAATGTGAGTCATTTTTCATTGACTGTCAGTTCAATAGTGATGCATCAGCTCAGTCTCCAGTCAGACACACAGCACTGCTGAGACCAAAGAGTAATTGACTGGAACTCAAGCCAACAGACACAGGAAGGTCCCTGAAGATCGGCTGCCACTCTGCTCCTTAAATACATTAACATTGATTTTTTTTTCTTTACTGTGCCCTTGTCATCACATACTGTACAGGCAATGGATCAGAATACACCTTAGTTACTGGACCAAGAGGAGAATGTTATATATACATACTCAGTACTGTGTAAAAGTCTTGAGCCACCCCACACTTTACAGTATATTTTTTGCTTACAGGGAACAATACATAATTTTTAAAGTGGTCTTGATTTTATAAAATATAGAGAAATGAGGGCTGGTTCATGATTTTTGCACAGTAATACACACACACACACACACACACACACACACACACACACACACACACACACACACACACACACACACACACATATATATATATATATATATATATATACATACATACATACATATATATATATTGTTAACCTTTAACAAAAAGCTACCAAAAAGCTATAAATAACATTTATGGGGATTTTTGTTTTAGTTGCCAGGCCACAGTTAGTTAAATCTCACCTAATCAGATCTGCAGAGATAATTCCAAAGGATATTTTTTACTTTCAGCTTTCTCCTTTGATGTTATTGAGTCATGAATATTAAAGTTACACTAAGCCATAACAGATACAACTCCCAATACATAAATAAAGATAAAGATAACACTGTTTCAAGAACAGCCATTACACAGTAGACAGATAAATAGATTCAGAGATTTACACCACCAACTGGTAGAATCAGCAGACTAGACACTACAATACCTCCAGTTGTCTGCTCTGGACTAAAAGTAGCATCGAACTTAAAGAGCCATTCTTCTGTCAAAACAGTCATGCCACAAAACTGCTATATATATATATATATACTTCTGTATTTATTTGTGTGTGTGTGTGTGTGTGTGTGTGTGTGTGTGTGTGTGTGTGTGTGTGTGTGTGTGTGTGTGCTTAAACAAAGACTGACTGTGCTGCATGGCTGCCTTTGTAAATACAAGTGGAATTCAGTGTAAAAACACTGCTTCTTGTTTCTCATGCAAGCACACAGGTACACCATAGGGAGAAATATCATACATTTTCAATTAGGTGCTGCTGATCATGACGACTGAAGCCCTTCATTTTAATTACAAAACTCTGATTGCAATCACAGTCAGGCAGACTATCCCTGCTAATAGAAATAGAAATATTACACATATAACAGTGTGTGGACGGAAATAAAGCATAAGATTTAAAAAAATAAATAAAAACAGACAAGAAAGACACTTTATGAATTTTCTCCAGACACTTCTGTGTGTATCATTGCAAAATCATATGCAGTATAACAACAACAACAAAAAAAAAATCACAGCTAAAAAAGGGTACATCCTTCTTAAATCATGTGGCATTTAAGAGAATTATCTGTGCATCAAAACAGCATCAATATGCATTATCAAAATAAATATATTACAGACAGGAAATGGCAGATGATGAATCCTTGGAGGGCAGACATAACCTTGCACTCCAAACTGTCAATATTCCCCTGACAGTAAAGCTCATGTTCACTCCCTCTACAGAAAATGCATTAGACAGAGACGATATCCCGGACTCGTGCCTTCAATCTATTGCACACAACCACTAATCTGTTAATTGATCTGGGGAGGGGAAAGGAGAAGCGTGTGTGTGTGCGTGCATGTGTGCGTGCATGTGTGCGTGCATGCGTGTGTAGGGGATATGGTGCTGAGGGATGACATGACTGAATAAATATATAATCTTTCATAATGGGTTCAGGGACCTTGAGTAGATGAGAGCTTTCTTTTGTTTGGAGTCCCCGTTTAAGAATTCATCCAAGCCAATTATTTACTGATAATCTCAGAGAGCTGCAATTACACCGATCCAAAACAGGGAAGATGATAAACAATATAGAATAATTTCCTTCTAAATGAAAAGGTGTTGCGACATCAGTGATGAAGAGTGGTGACCAGATTCCTACAAAATGTGGGACAAAGACTACACATAAGTGGGACACTCTGCTTAAAGTCTGAATTAAAAAAAAATAAACATATGTAAGCTGTTGCAAACATTAAGCATGGATGAATCTGCAGTATCTCATTTGAATGCAACTCAATCCTTAGGTAACATCCATGAGCCTAAAAGGAAGCTAGAATTGCCTTCTCCTTGCCTCAGCCAGGAATTTTTTAAATTTTTTTTGCAGTGTTTCCTTTTCTTTACGGTAGTTTACATCAGATTCATTGGAAACTGCATAACTTGCAAATCAGTGATGTCTTGAAATTTACCCTGGTGGTTGCAGCATACAGTGGGTGCAGCAACAGACAGTGACATGTCATCCCGTGTTTGACCCACAATGAGAGCCTTCCCTGCTTTCATCACAGCAGCTGGATGAAAGTAAGACTTTAGAAAAGTGCTGAATTTAGAACAAATCTAGAGCCAATCAAATTGTGGACATTGTCTCAGCATTTCAAGCGGAGGAATAAGGCTTAAAAATGCTGTGTAGTCCAACATACAGAGGGACACCTGGTCGCCCTACATCGAAATGAAGCACCGCCTGAATGATCATGAATTATTTCAATATTATCTATGAATCAGTTTTCTTTACTGCTTATCCCAATCAGGGTCATGACAGATGCCATATTATTACTTTTAATTACATATTATTTTAAAAACAAAAGGGTATAAGATCAGTCTTTGAAGTTTTAACCTGAATATGTTGCTGCATGTTAACTCTGGGGATCAAAGTTACCTAGTTTTATTAAGTTTTAACAAACTGAAAACCAAACATTACGTCTTTTTCACAGCAGACATTTTTACACATAATACATTTTTCTACATCACACTGTCCTCATTCACAGGACAGGTGTATTTATGGTGGCTGCATTATAGGTAAGGGAGCTCCCACTGCTGTGTTTACTGGTTCATTCCCATGCTTGCAGAGCTGTTGGTAATTGCATTTGGGTTTTCCCCACTGTAAAAAGTCAAATCTCTGCTCTGAAAAACGTCGACAGTTCAGGGAATAATTTCATTTAAAACTTCAAATGTCAACCTGATGGTGGTGCTGGATAAAAGCAGTCGAAAACGCAATAAGGATCAATTATCTGGCGATTATCTGGAAGTAGGCCACATATTGAAATATTTCATCCAATAAATGCAAACTTTGACCTACTGGGGATGCTACTGGAGTGAAAACTCAATTGGAAATTCGAAGGGACGACACTAATGACTCTGAATATTTCCTTCAAAAAAGTATGAGGCAATAATATGCTGAATAATATGCTGCAGAAAATCTTGCCACACTTGGCCAAGGTTTAGAAATGCAATACTGTGAATGAAAATATTAAAGCACTACCCACCAATTTGATGTTCATGATGTTGTCTTCTAGGATAAAAGTGGAGGTACAGCTGGTGTCAATCAGCTGTTGATTCCTGACACCTCTGCCTGCTCTTCGTGATGCTAGTAAGGTAAAACTGAAATTTTACAGCTATGTCCATCCACTTTTACACACCTCAACAATCTCTGTCTTCAAGAGAAGGCCTTCACATGACTCTTGTTCTGAAAAATAAAGGACATTAAATGAAATGAAAATCAGCCGTTTTGTTTATGACTGTTATGTTACCATGTTTTTCCAGGTTCTCAAAGTAATACGCTATGAGGATGATCATATTTTTTAGGCATCAGAGAGCGCTTTGATTTTCCTCAAGCCCACCTGGTACCAAAGAGTCTTACTTTTCCAAGGGGAGCCGGAGAAGTTGAAGAAACCTCAGACCGGAGAGTCAGGAGGATGACAGCGAGCATTATTTCACAGGGAGGATAATGAATGCAAAAGTGTTTTTGATATTACTCCGCTTCTCAGCCACTAAGGGGATTAGGAGGCTGATGAAAGCTGTGGTGTAGGTGATAAGAGTAAAAAACAAGAAGAAGTGAGTCATATGCTCTAATCCTTTCACCACCGTCCTCACCAGCAGACTTTTAGCATCCTCCTCTGCTTGACACAGACGTCCCCCTTGGATATAAGGAGCTTAGATGATGCAGCAATTTTTTTTTCTCCCCACTACAAGAAAATCTTGAAAGAGACATTCACTAATAGCTTGGCTGCTTCTTATTTGTTGACTTGTTTGCCAGGTATTTAATTTAAAGAATCTGCAAGAGAAGAAAGAAATCACTATACCACAGTGGTACTAGATGAATGCTGACCAAATTAGTTTATTTATCAAATATTTTGTCTACAGGCTAATCATTAAATGTGGACCTGTTTTGCTTTCCCTTATTCCTCTATTACAATGGTGTATGTTCATATTAGACTTGGCCAACATGAACCAAAAATCCAGCATTAAGACTGCTCCAGGTGCTTGGTCAGTGAGACAGCCTATCCTAATATGGTCATCTTAGACATCAAGCTCCGAGTGTGAGCACAGGAGGCCACCTGATGCTACCTGATGTTCAAACCGTCTGTTTAAGAGACAATTAATGATGGAGATGCAAAAAGACCAAAAAAAGAAGTTAAAGTACTATTTTAAACTGTGAATCATGCAAAGCTGCTTCTTTGTGCAAGGACGACCAGGATGAGCACTGCCAGAGTCCTACAAAATGACTTCTAGCAAGCCACTGGTATGAATATCTCTGACCAATCAGAGACTTCATGAGGGTGGCCTGAGGGCCCAGTGTCCTTTAGAGGGCCCCTGTGCTCACTTCCCAGTGCCAGTGGTAGCAGGCCCTGTGCTTTTCACAGACGAGAGCAGGTTTGCCCTAAGCACATGACAAACGTGAAAGTGTCTGGAGAAGTCATGCTGCCTGCACCAATGTTTACCATAACCGGCTTGGTGTTTCGGGTCAGTGATGGTCTGGGGAGGTATCTGTATGGAAGGACACACAGACCTCTACAGGCTAGGCAATAGCACCGACTGCCATTAGGTACCGGGATGAAATCCTTGGACGTACTGTCAAACCCTATGCTAGTGCAGTGGGTCCTGGGTTCCTCGTGTGGCAAGAGTATGCAGGAGGTTCCTGGAAGATGAAGGAATTGATACCACTGAATGGCCCCCCATGCTCACCTGACCTAAATCCAAAAGAACACCTCTGGGACATTATGTTTCAGTTCATCTGACACCACTAAGTTGCACCTCAAGACTGTCTAGGACCTCAGTGATGCCCTGGTCCAGATCTGGAAGAAGACCTCCCAGGACACCATCCATCTTTAGGAGAATGCCCCAAAGTGGTCAGGCATACATACAAGCACGTGAGGGCCACACAAACTGAGAACTATTCTGAGTTGCTGCAAAATCTTGGCAAAATGGACTAGCCTGCTGCATCTTTTCTTTTACTTCGATTTGCGGGATGTTTTAGAATTCAGCCCCTCTGTCGGCTGATAATTTTTATTTCAAACATCCTTTTGTTCCCAGTCCATATGAGCATAGATATCCAGCATGATTTTTTTCCCCCACTGAGATCTGTAAAAATATAGAGTTGAAAATAAGTTAACTGGAAAAAGCAAGGGTCTTCACAATTTTCTAATATTTATGGATCAGACGCTGTAATGACAACAGCATGTCCTGGTTAAGAAAGGTCAGGCTGAAGTTTGTAATCACCTCAGCTTATAGTTGCAAAACAAGTATTTAACTAATCATGATTTAGCACTACAAAGCAGTATGAACACACATTTTCTTGATGTTACGAAAAACCTACATTTATGCTGTTTCACCTCCACTCAATGTATCTTAACTTTTCATCTTTGGTTATATTTATATCCCTGCTCTTTGCTTTGCACTGGAAATCAGTGAGAAGAGATCACAGAAAATCCCATCTTTCAGGCTGAGAAAGTGTGATTACAAAGCAGGCTGTAGAAGCTCAGAGTACAATGTGTGAAAAATGTGCCATCCTTTCGCTTCCTAATGCTCACAGTGGTGTGAAGAAGGATGTTGAAGATGCACTGTATGCCATTTGATTTTAACATATAGTTTTGTTTTGAATCGGATAATGTACTGCTGCAGGCTTTGCACTGGTGTACTGTGACAGCTTCTATGAGGTATCCATTCTCTCATTCCTGTTCATATACTGACACCTAGTGGCCATCGAGAGTGAAGCAAATAGTAAGATGGAATAATAGCGCACCAGTTTCACCAC
>JAMQGT020003770.1:0-47500 GCA_024447675.2 Pterophyllum scalare | reverse complement strand
GCAGATTTAAAAAAAAAAAAAGATTGTAAATGAATTTGGCTTAACTTGAGCAGTGTTCAGGAAGTTACGGTCATCTTCAGATAGATGGAGGAAAAGAGAAAATGCAGATGATTTAAAATCTATTAAATAAAAATATCTATGGTTTAAATTAAAAATGAGCTCTGTTGAGCACAGCTGTAATTTAACATTGTTTTCAGTGCCAGGATGTCTTACAGACCAGATTCTATGCAGAGCATCACAGAGTTGAACATTTTGGCCTTCTCACTGAGGAATACCTCCACTGTGTCCTGAAGGGTTACATGGAAAATCAGTTTTGAAGAAGTTGTCCAAGTGCTGCCGCAGTGTTTATGAATGCAATTTTGTTGCTTCTACTTATTTTCTGTCTTTTTGGTGCTATTGGTTATGCTTTTGCTTGGGTCTTAGACTTTCTGTGGCTTTTAAAAAAAGCTTTTTGTGTGTGAGAGGGAGCTGCTTTGCTGAAACATCCTTATCTACTTTTTTTTTTTTACTATGATGTGGATACTTGGTGTTGAGGGTTAATACTCTGGGATTTTGTTTCTTGATGTTGAGAAAATGTGCACTGAAATGTAAGCGATGTAAACTGAATCCAAAATGTTATAGATTCACTTCTACTGTCTGAGTTCATGTATTTTTTACTATGCCTTCAAATTGTGTCCCCCTCATTTGTGTTCTGATTCTTATCCTGCTTAATTTGAAAATGTTACTACATTTGCAAAGGTGTTATGCAAATGTATAATTTCTTTCAAACTACTTGAAATACATTAATAAACCAGAATTTATCAAATTGTTTTCCCTGTTCGTCCAGGTAGTGTTATAGATTGCTGATAGTTCAGGTACATTTTGAGAAACATTTTACAATTTTAAAATGTTATTTTCATTACGCATAAAGGTTTTTAAGTGATGATGGGCCAGAGCTGGTAGCTGTTACACCTAGTTCAGTAGGACAAGATTCAAGGGCTTTTCCACTGTAACAGCCTGCCCTCTACAGTCAGCATCTGGTAAATACTTGCCTTTATTAAGGCATTTCTGCCTCATTCTATGTTTAATATTGGAGCTTCACTTCAAGCTGACCACTGTGGTAGTTGAACCTGCCAGTTGTGTTTTCATTCAGCCAAAATATCTGGAATTATTTTGGCTGGAAAGTTTGTTAGAGTAGCCATAGACATGCATGAACATGTGTCCATGTGTAGAAAAATAATGCCACCATGATAGAAAAGAACAGAGTATATTTATTGTTCTGCTGTGAGATGGATCAATAGTGTATTTTTATGTTATTAGCAATATTCATTCAGGTTTTTAAAATTTGCATATATGGGAAAAAAAAACAACCATTAAAATTTTCTGGTAGAATTGACATGATCAAAAGGTACTTAAAGTCTCTGACTTAAGCTGTATAACCCAGTACAGTAATGCAAGACTGGGTGTTTACCTTAAAATGACAATGACAATGGTTCAAGTGAAAAAACAGCTTATCCATAATTTCATTACACAATCTAAATATTTCTTTGAATGGTAAACAGAGGTTCAACCAGTTGTCTACAATATCATTTCCCAGGATCCTGCTATAGATTTAGTGCCTATTTCCAGCAATTATGGCTTTCTACTTTTAAATCTGCACAATGTCACTTCAAGACGGGAGAATTTTATCACATTAGCTGTGATCTTCAAGGGCCATTCATCTCAGATCTTCAATTAGATCTTCAAAAAGCAACCCACACACAAGTCTTTATAACTTGGCCTTTCTTCTGCGCCCTTTTGGTCTGTCTTCCTTACAGCGTACAAACACAGTATCTTCAGACACTTCGACTTGTCCATCATTTGTCATGGAACAAAAAGATGTCCTGGAAAACAGAAACAATGTTGTTAATACTGTGTCATTAAAGAAAGTAAGCAGTGAAGTGCAGGGCAATTGAGTCCATGATGATTAACCATTCAACACATCTCTGGTATGGGAAACGAGCCACTAGATGGCATCAGAAGTCTGTGATGGTGTTGATATACAAGTCTTTCATGGTGTCGCTTTGTCCCACTTACGTTACTCCATCTGGCAGAACTACCTCTTCAATAATGTCATCTAGTACCAATAATATTACACTGGCACTACTGTACAACCTAAGGCGCTTGTACTTGATGTTTTTCCTGTTTTATCACAGTTTATACCTCAGCACTACTACATATCACAGTGGTAATATGATCATGTTTACTCCACCTTACAGATTTTTTATTTTATATTTTAAAATATCATATATGCTCATTTTGAATGTGATGCAGAAAAACAGGGTCAACCAGTTTCAGGATCAGAGACTGGTCTCCAAACTCACTAGTCTAATAGGGAACAGGTCAGTAACATGACTGGTATTTAAAAAGCATCCCCCCAAAAAGTAAACATGGGGAGAAGTTCACGACTCAGAGACAAACCTATTGGAAATCACTGATTGTGCTCAGGAGCACTTCTGAAAACCACTGTCAGTGAGCGCAGTTCTTCTCTGCTGCCACCAATGCAAATTAAAACTTTACAATACAAAAAAAAAACCACACACACCATCCAGAAACACTGCAGCCTTCTCTGGGTCAGAGCTCATTGTCAGGTGGACTGAGATAAAGTGGAAAATTGTCCTGTCGTCTGACTAATGCAAATATGAAAATCTTTTGGAAATCATGGACCCTGTGTCTTCCAGGCTTAAAAGGAAAGTGATAATCTTAGCATCCTTAATGGTATGTGGGTGCATTAGTAAATGGTAAATGGACTGGTATTTAAATAGCACTTTTCTGCTTTATTTGAGCACTCTGTCTGCTGTCTTATTACAGGCCCACATGGATGCATTAGGGGCCACTGAGGGTTCAGTATCTTGCCCAGACAGTTCAGACAGTGCCATTCAGACATCTCTTTCAGAGAAGGCCTTGCTTTATGCAGCAACAAAAAATGCTAAACCATATTCTACACATATCACAACAGTGTCATGTCTGCTATAGACTAAACTGGCCTTTCTGCAGTCAGACCAGCAACCTACAGAAAAGATCTTGCCTATCATGAAAGGAAAAAACATGACAAAGATAACCCCAAACATAGCAGGGGAAATACAGTACCAACCAAGTACTAGAAAACATTTTACTTTCAAAACTACAGAAAACGCTCCTTTCAGTTTGTGCCACAACTTTTGTAGAAATGAGGCTGTACAGGTGACAGTCAGGTGACTTACATTTACTTTTTAAATAGAAAAAGGAAATACATTGACATGAAAAACAAACTAGAAACAGCCGCATACCACAGACGTGCTGAAGTGCTGAAATGTGTGGAATATAACATGGTATGATGATGAAGAGCTGTACGATTGTTTATTCTTTTCATACATTAAGTTGTGATCAATAATTTTTCTCTTGTAAAATTAGGAACGGCAGACTTTATCTTGAGAGTATTTACATCCAGTACCACTGCCACCTCGTGTGAAACATCTGTACCTCTTCTGCGTTTCGCCTGCTTTGACACTGACTTTGCCCACATTCAGAAGTCTCTTTCTCTCCCGAACTCCCCAAGGAATGAAGGTCTGCACCTTGTTCCACACATTTTCCCACAGAGGAGATGCCTCCCAGCGCAAATTGAGCAACATCAGTTCCCCCAAGTCTCTGTCCAGGGTGATCAGGAAGGTGAAGGTTTGATTGCCTGAAATTTTTTCATTGCTGGTGGAGAGTTTGAAAAATAAAAAAGACAGACAAAGCTGGGTTAGAGTTAATCAGCCTGCAAAATGCCATAAAAAAATCTGCTGCTGTTCTGGTGGTTCAAACTAAAGCAGGACAGCAGATGAGATTTCCTCTGCTAACACTGTTTTGCCTGAGAGTCTTTGATATACACACTGTGAAGGATAACACAGTTGTCAGGGAATAGTGTCTTGTTTAAATTATTTAGCCCATCATCTCCATTTATAGTTCTCTTTCATGCAAAGGCTTCAGTTGTTTCCATGTGTGTCAGCTGCTCCTCTTAACTTACGTTCCTTCCTTTGTAGAGTTGAGAGCCCAGCTGCGTATTGCATGTGTCAAAAGAGTGCTCATATGTGTTTTGATTTAAGCCTGGTGGGGGTGGTGGGGTGGTGGTACAGTACTCACAAGGTGATGTCCACATCTCCACTTTCTTCTTTTGTTCCCGTGAGAGAGATCGTAAGAGAGGGCTCAATCTTCTCCGTCTGACTGACAAACTGGATCCTCAACTGGTAATGATAGACTGAGGGGAGGGAGCCAGAGACAGATGACTACATGATTACAGAGAAGCCCTCCAACACATTTTTCAGTTTTTCCTATTACCTTTATATTTTATCAGTCTTATATAGAGGACAATTAAACATTGGGAATAATGTGTTCATATGAATCCCATTGCACTAAACTGAGTGCTAATAATAAAAGTCAGCTTGGATATAGCAAAACTATGAAAAATGGCCTCCATGCCACATCTCATCATATTGTAACACAAGCAGACTCACATTGAATTCCCACTGACTTTGAAGACTAATACTAACTTAAATGTAAAATACAACTTGGAAAGTGAGGCCATCGAAGTGCAAAATTTTAAAATCCTCTACACTAAAAGATAACTCCATCTTTGTTATTCATTTGTTCACGACTGCAAATTCCATGAAAAGACCAAAACATTGTGTTTTCCAGTGCAGTTGATGGCACCATCCTAAAACTACATCTCAGTGTCCATGTTTATGAAAATAGCACAACATTTCACTTGTTCCTTATGTTTTGATAGATTCTGGGGAAAAAATGGAGCTGTAAAAAATTTTGGACTTTTCATTGGTTTCTCTGAGGTCAGAAAAATAAGGACTAGGAATCTTCTTGCAGTGGGATTATATGCCATGACAGATGCCCAGAATAAGTGAAAACAATGGTTATATATTTTATGCAGTCATATGAAAAACTGAGTACACCATGTCCTTTGAAAAGACAAGACCAAAGTGGAGATGTTTGGTACACAGCACCAAATTTGGTAAAAATCCAAACACAGCATATCAGCACAAACTCCTCATAGCAACTTTCAGCACGGTGGTGGAGGGGCAATGATTTACCCACAGAACCTGGGCACCTTGCAGTCACTGAGTTGACCATGAACTAATCTGTTATTCTGAAGTCAAATATGAGGCAATCTGTGTGACAGCTACAGCTTGGCCCAAATTGGTTCATGCAGCAGGACAATGATCCCCAGCACAGCAGCAAATCTACAACAGAATGGCTGAAAAATAAAAGAATCAAGGTGCTGCAATGGTCCAGTCAAAGTCCAGACCTCAACTCCATTGAAATGCTGTGGTGGGACTTTAAGAGAGTTGTGCATTAACAAATGCCCACAAACCCTCAATGAACTGAAACAACATTGTAAAGAAGAGTGGGGCAAAATTGCTCCACAATGTGGTGAGACTGATAAAGTCACACAGAAAACAATGACTTTGAATTATTGCTGCTAAAGGTGGTTTTACAAACTACTGAATCATACTTAGGGTACTTAGTTTTCCACAGGACTGCAGAGACTCCTGTAAAACTTTATTTTTCACATAACTGTATGCACCATATAAAGGTCACATTGGAAACAAAAACTAGATGGAAGCCTTGTGAGGATGCTGCCTCTACCAAAGCCAATGTCCTATTTTACAGTTTTAAGGAAAGTGATCCTGAGTCACAGTAAATTTGAATAGAATTTGAATTTTGTTTGCACTTGCTCCAAAACTCTTAAACAACTTAAATAAATTTTGGCCTCTTTATTTTTTGTGTAACCTTGCTGTTAAACAGAGTTATTTGCCTTAATAAGACACAAAAACACACACATGATAAAAATAATACTAATAAGAAATAAAATATTTTTTCTTAAACATGTGCATTCTTCTCAAATTTTAGTCCATTTATGTATATCCTGTCAGTGTCTATAATGACAGCATATAATGACAAGAGAGATATAAATGTATCCTGAGGCTGTTATTTCAAAATGATAAGGATAACCATACGTTTGTAAGGCATCCGAGATCGTGTTTTCAGGTAGAGCCTCTTGCTGGTGCCTGTGCGGACTTTCTTGATATCATAGCCGAGTGTGTTGCAACGATTTTTCCGGCAGTCCAGACAGACACCTTTATCGAAAGCGCTGTTGTCGCTGCACCTGTAGGCCATGCTCTGCTTGTCTTTATTGAGCAGAGAGTCGATGAAGAGGTGGACGGACCGCTCGTGAGCACACTTCACCGTTTGCTCAAAACCTGCGGAAAGAAATAAAAATGTGGTGAAAATTTTAAATCCGCTTTATCAAAACAACTTTGATCTGACTTTCAATGGCTCATGGAGCAGCTAAATCACAAAGCCTGACCATTATTTGTGGATTGAGTTCATTATTAGCAAATCCTGACATCTATCAGCCTGTCCTTCTGTCACATTTCCTAAAAGTGACTCATTATGCTGGCACTGCTCTGCTCTGAAGGCCTTTTCTCTGAGCAGAAGCTTGTAGCCTGGAGGCAGCTCAGCTCAGAGGGATGGACAGAGTAAAGCAAGGCACATGTTGCTAATTAACTCCTAAGGATGACAGATGCTTTAATGTGGTTCTCACTGTCATATTATGAGGATGTGTTTAGGATTGAGAGGCAGCATAAATCCCACAGCCACTTCTGTTAGTCTGCGTGAAATCAAATTCATCTGCTTGAACACAGGAGAAACTGTCAACAAGCAAAAGAGGAATCGGCGTCCTAGTCATGGCTTCTAAAGCAGTGTTTTGAGCTGGCAAGACCAATTAAGAAAAAAAAATGTTATGATAGAGCATACAGAGAGGGAAACCAGAAAGCCTTTAAGCAGCAGAACATACTGCTCTGATTGGATTCTCAAAGTGAATGGCACAAAGTAGAATCGGAAACCTGAGTGTCTTTTCAGGAAGGGAAAGGGTGACTCGTTTACAAGAAAAAAATGGGAAATAACTATTTCGGTCTGGATTTGTTAACTGGTTATTCAGAAAAAAATGTTGAAATGTTAAATATTATTTCAGTCTCATTACAATGTTTAAAGTGGGCAAGTTTGCTTTTTAAAACAACACAATCTCTAAATGTTCAAACATTCAGCTGAACTGAATTCAAGGAGTTGAATCATAATATTTTGGATACCAAGTGATTTTTCTAAGATCTCACATTCCAATATACATTATATATTGGCTATTTCAGGTGGTCATAATTTTAAACGTTTCATATTTATCATACCGAGAATCCCGTACTGGGATATGTGGTCATAAATGTTTTTCAGGTCACACCCTGGTTGGAAATCTCCTCCGTTGGGGTAAAAGTCATAGTGGGCCACAGCTTGCTTGATTCCCACACTGAGGCCCATACGCTCATGGGTGAAAGTGTGGATGGCATCCACAAATTCAGCATCATCAGGAGACAGTCTGTCTGTGGGGGACATGCCTTCAAACAGCGGCCCCGCTGGATCAAGACCTGAACAGACATGACATGAAGAAGAATCGGGTGGTTTTTATAATACTGAATGAATAATTTATTAAATTTAGCAGTGAAAAAAAAAACCCTCACCAGTAATTCTTCCAATCTTCTCCAAACCTGTCAGATAGTTTGCAGCAAATCCAGAGATGTGAGCTCCAAGGCTATAGCCAATCAAATGAGCATTTCTAAGTGGGTACTGGTAGTGCTCCTGTTGGTAATTAACGACATATATGATTTTTACAACTTTTGGTGTGTCTTTGGTGTGAAAATGCACTCAGGTTCATCATATTTCATTTCACTAACATCATGAAAATCAGTGGAGGAGTTTCCCCTTACCTGAAGTGACTGCAGCAGGTGAGCTATGTCTTTTCCAACAGTGCGGGTTTTCTGCACTGCTATCGGGTAGTGGTGCTGAGCTAGTGACAGCCAGTCGGTGATCACCACATTTACATCTCCAAGATTTGTCCTGGCAGCTGTGGCTAACCTCAGTACCCAGCTCTCCATCATACCATCCACCTTCACAAGAACAAAACCAAACATTAAAAATGACTTCATGTTTTTAACACATTCAAGTGTTGTGGGCAATATGATCCTGTGCATGGTAACAGTTCAGTTAGAGAAAGATAATCGTATACTTAAACCAAATGAAGCCAGTGAGAGAAATGGGAAAGAAAATAGACATTTTCCACAGATGACTGCACTGACAGTTATTTAACTAGAGATTTTTTCCTCATGAACCCGTTGGAGCCTGTTGGTTTTTCCACTTTTTGCCAGCCACCACACTGCCATGGTCTTAGTGTTTCTGTTGTTTTTACATTTTTAAATTCTTATTTAATATTTAGGTTTTGCGTTTCTGTTTGGTTCTCATTTGTTGCTCTAATGTTTCTTGGTTTTTGTGTCACCTCAGTTCTCATATTTTTATTTAATGAGTTTCTATTTGAGTGATTTTGAGTTGTGGTTCTTTTGAAATTAGTCCGTACTGTTTTGTGTTTTGATTCCAGTGTTCCTCTGTCTGTGTCACCTCTATCTCGTTCATGTGCTTGCGTCTTCACATGCGTCATTATCTCTTTTGCTTCTCCAGGGATTTCCTCTGAATGTTAATTTTTCTGTTTTACTTCTGTTCCCTCTGTTTTCCCTGTATTTTTTTTATAATGTTGGGTTTTGCTTCCTCAGTGTTTTATTGTCCTCACCTGTGTTGATTATGCTGATCCATGTCTTGTTCCCCATCTGTGTGCAATCCCCAATTAGCCCTCAGTGTGTAGTCCTGTCCTGCCTTTGTCAAAGTGTTTGTGTTAATGTCTGTTCTGCATGTATGGCCCCCATTCTCAAACTACGGTAGCTTGTTCTTGCCACTGCAAATTTTCTTTTTGTCATCCATAAGTCAAAATGTTGGTTTATTACATCAAAATTTTGAGTTAGATATCTAAAATTTTCAACTTACCAACTCAAACTTCTGAGAGAACAACAAAAATAACTTTGATTTTTTTTCCAGTGGCAAAAACAAGCTTCCATACCATGCACTGTACACATGACTGTGAAACATTATATATATAAAATTACATTTTTACTCCTGATAAAATCAGGCTACCCCATGTAGGAAGTTATGCATAACAAACTAAAGGGGCACTCAGAGACTACAATCTTGGCCAAGGCCTGTTTCCTATTTTTTAATTTTAGGGAAAGTGACCTGGATGTGCACCAAAATTTAACAGTTTTCTTTCATTTGCTCATCCCTCACCTCTCCTGCAACATTCATAAAATTCAGTTTAATGTTGTAATTTTGCCGACAAACAGATAAACACAGTACAAACTGTTTTCACCTTGTGAATGGGAATTACCATAAAAAGGGGTTTTATGTATTTTGGCAGGTGTTAATAAGCCTGTTTGTGGACAAATATTGTCACTGGGATAGACACACAGCTTTATAGTTGTGTAGCTGACATCAAAATGTCCCATCCTCCAAAGAGAAACGGGTGCTGGAAGTTCACGGGGTCAAGAAACTCATTGCTCCAGCACCCCACCCCTTCCACTTTTTCATGTATTATAATGTGGTATGTCTCTCTGTGTTAGCCCAGCAACAGACTGAGGATCTGTCCAAGGTGTACCCCGCCTCTTGCCCTATGACAGCTGGGATAGGCCCTTTTGAACATGTTTCTCTGCCTGTAGTCAGATTCCATGTTTAGTATCCAGTGGCTCAAGTCAGTGAAGCGTAAAGAGAGTAAAAAGAGTTGACCTTACCGACCACCCATGAGTGATGATGATGAGGGGATTACTGCTGTTGAAGCCACAGGAGGTGAGAGTGTGCAGCTGCAGAGGGTCCAGTGTGCAGGTGTCCTCCTCTCCTAAAAACAGCCTGAAGACTGAACTGCTGACATACGGCTCTCTCTCCCTCAGGACAGCCCTCTGCTCTGTTTCCACTGCACCTCAGAAATCAAATAATGGAAGAATTATCTTTTCGAAATGATTACAGGACACATTGAGGCAGTGGATATGTGTGCTGAATAATTACAAATAATGCATGGGAATCCACCATTTGATGCATGCATTAATCCAAGTATTTGATTAAGTAAGTGCGGTGAAATCGGGACAGCCAGTTCCCGCTGAGGTTCATTTGAACTGTAGACTGACTAACACCCATTCAGAAGCACTTTGCTGTGAGTCCAGGTCACGCAGTCCTCACTGGCAGCCACACACAGACATCACTTCACAACAAGTCTCATCAAATGAATCTCTGCCAGACTCTTCAATCATTTGTTACATCAATTCCTCCTCCCTCAACAGGATTAAAACCACAGCTAATAATGCCAAAAAACCAAGGCGCCTAAACACCCAGCGATACAGCTGCCTTCAGATGAGCTCTGGTTCCTGATGTGAAGCCTAAACCATCTTAGCAGTGAAAGTAAAAGAATATCCAGCCATCATTTATCTTTCATCCCTCTGCTCATTAAAGCTGACATTTGTTCAGTTTATCAGCATGAACAGTTAAAAACAGTCTGACTCATTAGTAACAGAACACAAACAAACTCTATCCCTGAAATTTGCACAAGAAATATATTTACTTTACAAATTAGTCGTGGTATTTATCATTTAAACAGTACATCATTTTAAAAAAAAAAAACATGTTTCTAAATGGAGGATGAAGTCATAATCCCACAAGTAAAGATGCAGTAAAAACACCAGCACCAAACACTGAGAATGAAGAAGATAATAGCGTCTGTAAACCAGCTCGGTTTTAGGAGGCAATTATTTTCTGAACAGAAACACAAAGTATTGTGTGTAAAAGTTCAAAATAACAAGTTCAACTTATGAAGGTCTGAAAGCAGTCTGAATCCAGAGCTTTAAATTAGATACAAATGCACTAATGACACTATCCAGTTTTGAAGTTGGGGGAGGAAAAGATTGATTGATAACACCTTTGTCCAAAATCTCCTGTAGGTGTTAAAAAAATATGATTCACATCTTTATGCTCATCAAACCATTTGGTGACCCCTTTTCCCTGTGGCTGTGGCCACTGGCTTCCTGGAAGATACCGGTTACATGAGAACAGAAATGTTTCATCGCAGGATAAAAGTGATTGCTCAGAACAACTTTATATCGATTTGCAGCAACTCTTCTCTACTGGAACAAGTGGACCCAAACCATGCCAGAAAAATGTCCCCCAACTGTACAGGCCAAGAGTTTTCTGCTTTAATTTGTTACCCTTCTGTAGAATCTTAATTTAAACAAAGCATGTGAATTTGCCAGTTCCCCTTCATCACCCATTTGTATGTCTTCCTGGGACCAAACTGACGATCATTTGCTTGTTAGTCAACTACTGCTCTATGGAACCATATCTTTATAAGTGTATATATTGTGCAGCTAAGTAAACACCAAAGGTCATTTTTAAGGTTTCTTTTTAGGAATTTTCAAGATTTACACCTTGGGAAATTATGTGTATAATGCTGCACCATACGCCTTTGTTAATTTCTATGTCTTTTTGCAAATACTTCACTCAGCATGAATTCACAGCATGAAGTACGTTTAAATTCAGGGCATGTTAAAGTTTTCACATTTGAACAATGGTAGCATCAATCAATCTGTGCATTATAAACAAAAGCTAAAGCAATGCATTAAATGTCTTTTCTCACACTTTTTGGTCAATCTCTGATATTTTACTTACCTGCTCTGATTCCTTTGATTTTCTTTCCCTCACTGAGGTGACTGATTAAAAGTAAACAACACAAGACTTTGAGCACAAACATGCCGTCAGCTTGGTAGTTCCTTTTGACCAGGCTTATAAATTCTTCAGTGGGTACTATTGATTTTAAAGGTAAGAGCCTTTTGTCTGCAGATGTAGAAGCTGTTTTTAAGGAAGCCTCATTTCTGTCCTGAAGATTGAAATCAGATCATTTTACCCTACTCTAAAGAGAAAGAGAGGGAACACCAGGAGCAGTGGTTCATGGATATGGGGGATTTGGTCTTATCCTGATTGGCTGTGGGCCGGGTTGTGTACATTGAGCACATTGTGAAAGAGCAGAGGTATGATAGGCAGGGGATGTGGTACGATGTGCTGGGAGTGACTAATAGGTAGAAGTGACCTTGGATCCTCCACGGAGACCCTCTCCATGTACCAGGTAGTGGTACAGAATATGTACCTTTTTTTATGTAGGTTTTATAGAGCTATTTGTTATAGGCTAAAGACATGACATGGATTAGATGTGGACTGTTACCACATTGCTTAAACCAATGTTTAAACAGTTGAAATAGAGCAGTCTGTGTACCCAGGGCAAAACAGTGGATCAATACTGCACATGATATTTTATTAACGTTACTCAGTGTGGGTAAAAAATAAAGTCAAAGGCACTTGTTTTGCTCTAGTGATGTTGGGTATTAACAAAGTAGTAAAACATCTACATCATGTTGATTTTCAAAATTTACTCCAGTGTTTTTCATGTGTACACAGTTTCCCAATTCTGAAGCTCATTTCTGTTTATGGCCTCTTTGGTGTATTCTGAAAATTAAATTTGTATACTTTGTACACTTTGTATACATTAATAATAACTGTATATAATAGCAATATGTCTTTAAAAATAAATACACTGATACTAAGCCAGCTCAGTGCTCAGCTAAAGTTGACATTTGCCTGAATGAACATTCTGATATTAACACTGAATCATATTATTATAATGTGTCAGTCTGTATTGTATTTTGGTGTCTTTGTATCTGTCAACTGGTTTAGTTTTTCTGTCTGCTATCAGTCAAAAATAAACTGGAACATCTTTGTAGTTACTTTTATAGTTTTTCTGTATTATGTCAGTAAAGCAAGTCCAATACCAGGTCTCTATTTACACACACTAACACAAATCCATAGTCTGCAAATGCAGGCTTCAGTAAGGATCCGCTACATTAACCTTTCTAACAAACACATTCTTTAAATACTTGTTCCAAACAGCAGCTTTATTTAAAGTTAAAATTAGCTTGTTTAATATATGATGCCACCTGACACACTATCAAACTGCAAACTTGATGACCCTGCTCTTTTCCAGGGATTGTGTACATGCGTGCCTGGTTCATGTGTCTGGACACAGTTTTAGCAGGAAAGGCCTGCCTTTGTGCCAGGAACATACATCTTTACATCCAATCGAGGGAAAAATGCTGATAATATAAAGAATGATGATAAAAAGCTGTCATAAACAATTTATCCAGACCACAGCATGCAGAAGGCTTGTGTAGTGTGGTCCTTTATAATGTAAAGTCAAAGAGAGCTTGCTCTCTGGGGAAGAACTCCAAAACCACTGACCAGCAAAACACTCTGCATCCATGTTTATGAAGCTATATGAGCTTTCTAACTTCCATCCATCATTCCATTCTCTCCCGCTTATCCTGTTCAGGGTCATGGGGGGGTTTTCTAACTTGTCTTTTAAAATTTTATGCATTTCCGCTGAATGGGCCCCTTCTGTTGATGACTGATGATTATATCTCGATGTATGCGGTGACTGCTCTGGACCAGAGGAATGATTGAACATTTTATTTGTAGAATTATTGACGGCACTTGCTTCATTGTATGGATATTTTTGTGAGTACCAAGTTTTAGACCAAGGGCTTTTGGAGGAATTTTTTTATAGTCTGGCATGGGTTTGGAACCAAGAACCAGTTGGGGGGAAATATGTCATTTCTATCAGAACTACATGCATGCCTGGTTCATGTGTCTGAATGCAGTTTTAGTAGGCAAGGCCTGCCTTTGTGACAGCAACTTACATCTTTACATCCAACTGAGGTTAAAATGTTGATAGGCTAAGGCATGATGCCATAAACATTTAATCCAGACCACAGCATGCAGAAGACTTGTGTAGTGTGGTCATTTTATAATGTAAAGTCAAAGAGAGGTTCCTCTCTGGGGAAGAACTCTAAAACCACTGACCAGCAAAACAGTCTGCATCCATTATTATGAAGTTTTCTAATTGTCCTATTTTAAAATTGTATGCATTTCTGTTGAATGTGCCATTACACATGGCCTTGGTCCATTGTATTGATATCTTTGTGAGTATCAAATTTTAGACCAGGGGACCAGAGACTTTTGGAGGATTTGGTTTTTTTAACGGGGTTGCATTGGTTTGGAACCAAGAACCAACTGGGGGTAAATATGTAAGTGCTATGAGCAATAAAATCCCAATCAAACCATGTAAAACCTGGCTGAAAGTCCAGCTAATTATGATGATTTAAATTATGGACAGGCCTTCTGCTGCTACTAGGATGCATTAGGGAACATGGCTGCTCCTGCACTGCAGCACAAGCTTCATCCTTGAGGTAAAGTTGACCTGTGTAAATATGTTTTATTCTGCTGAATGGTACAGGTAAAGAATAATGTTTCACACACCATTTGCTTTAGGTTCACCTTTATATAACAGCCTCTCTGTGGGGACATCATCTGGGATTTTAGTGTACAATAAAAAATAAAGCCACTTCAGAGGGTAAAATATGTCTATTCGGTTTATTTTCTTTTTGTATAGCAAGCAAACCCAGAAAACAAATTTTCACAGCAAATATTTTGGTGACATATTGTCACAACATATTATCCAATGACATATTTTTACACCCCTCATCACTAATACATTTTAAATGCTACTTACCAGTTTACTCCATATTAAGATACAGTGAACTGTATTAAAGAAAAAATATAACATTACATAAGACACAAAAAGATTAAAATATAACTGCATGACAGTCTGGCATTCAAACAGCACTAGCATAGGACTACTGGACACAGAGAAAAATACCAAAATATAAATAACTTCACTAATGAACAGCTGAATACATTCAGTGCATCAACTCCAGCAGCTACACAAACAGTGCAGAGTTTAATGGACCGGCACAGATAAACTTAAGTGCCAAACAAGCCTCTTGTGTACCATATCACAAAACCGCTGTGCTGCGGTACAATGGCATTTAGCACTCTAATACGCTAATGTAATAACTGCCTACAATTGACAGCAAATATCTGCTTTCACATTAGCAGAGGCTTACATCCTGTTTTCTGACAGTGGTGCCTACAGTCAGTGACCCATCCTTCTGGGCTGTATCTAAAGTCATTTAGTTCAGAAATACAGCTTTTTCTAGGCCCAATACTTCATGTGGTTTCATTTATCCCTTTGTTTGATTATTTTTTTTTAATTGGAAATGAGGCTCAGCCAAACTTAGAAGTGATTTTAATATATATAAATATATTAGTATGGAGATTTATTTAAGAAATAATCATGAAGTAACCTGGATGAGGGGTTCAATGAATGCATGCTTTGCAGGGAATTTTCACCCTTGATTACACATTTCCCACATCAGCGCTGAGGAGTATTTAATGTAAACAGTTACAGTCAGTGTTTGCATATTACACATGATATAGTGTCTTTTTTTTTTGCAGATTTGGTCCAATGTTGAGTTTTGTCTTTTCTAATTAAAAGAAATCTGTAATTATACCATTACTAATCCAGGTTTATAGTTTACATAGGTGAAAATATTAACCCATCCATCCAGTCTCTTCTGTTTATCCTGTTGAGGGTCGTGGAGGGGCTGGAGCCTAGCCCAGCTGACATAGGGCGTACAGGGTACACCCTGTAACATGTCTTTGGACTGTGGGAGGAAACCGGAGTACCTAGAGGAAACCCACGCAGACACGGGGAGAACATGCAAACGCCACACAGAGAGGCCCGGGCCAAGGTGGAATCAAACCCAGACCTTCTAGATGTCATTGTAACTGTGTGCCAACCACCACGCCACCGTGCTGCCTGAAAATATTAACCCATACTAGAATAATTATCTTAAGGCTGGACTTCCTACATATACATGTTTTGAAAAAACAAAACAAAACAAAACAAAAAAAAAAAACAACAACAGCCAGGTATAGCAATTGTACATTTTTACATGCATCCAAAGGATAGAGTGACACAGAAAAAGTCACTCCATAATATAAATCATGCTAATATCTAAACATATTATAAATGACTACATTTCAAACATTTTCAACTGTTTCTTAAATGCTACACAGTGGATATTTAATGCCCACTTGTTTGACAAGCACTCATTTAAAAAAAAAAAAAAAAATTCTGTTCAGAAACTTGGCAAACATTTCTAACAAGAGAAGATGGTCCCAGTTAGGAAATAGATTACAAAGAATACTGCATAGCTACTGATTAATGCATAGGAAACTTTGTGACGTTATATCATTATGATACTAAAGAGAATATATTTTTGATATGGTTGATATATTGTTTTATGCCATATGTGATATATGAAAGAGCCCCTGAAAGATAAACCCTGATACTTAAAAATCAACTAGACCTTTTATAAAGAGACTTTAAAGGCTTCATAAAACATTCATGCATACATATAAATAAATAAATGACTATAAAATTGTTCAATCAGGTACATGCTTTCACTGTTTAAGTTTAAGTCATAGTTATGATCTCATATTTGTCCTGGACATTGTTCTCCTCTTGTTTTTCAGGTTCAGGGTGGTGCAGTTCAATGAAGAGAGCGTAAACGCCTGCTCCAACTGCGCCACCCACCATGGGCCCTACCACAGGAATCCACCACCAGCAACCTTCGGCTCTGCATGTGGGACACATACACAGAGATTATGACAACATCATGAAAAAGCATCCCCAAACAAGTATCTTGTCCTTTTAACACTTTTCATGGCTAAATTAAGGCAAAGGTTAAACACTGTAAAGAGTTTCTCTGTAGCTCTGAAGGAACTTTACCAAGTAAATTAAAATTAGTGACTTCAGATTGTACATTTGTTTATCTTTCATTGTTGCAACAGTGCTTCTTGGCAATAAATCTTATACTGTTGGAAAGTCTGTTAATTTCCCCTTAAATGCTGCCACATTTGTAATGAAAATGCATTAGTGGGTTGAGCAGGAGAGTTGAGTATGTGGGTTGTGCCCATAAAGAAAACTTGCCAAATTTTCTCTGCCAACACAAATTTCCTTACTTATTGTGCCAAGTTTATTTGCTAGAATCGAGCAGGAACCTCCAGTGTTGAAAAATGTGGCAAAAACTGCAGTTCCTCTATTGGCCACTTGAGGTCGGTTAAAAGCAGAAGAAACTCCGGCATTAAAAAAGGGCCAACAGCAGAAAAACAGGTGTACGACCTGACACAAAGGGAAGTACACCAAGTTTGAAAGGTGGGTGCAACAGATAAATGTCAACTCAGCGAGCTCATTGGCTACCTACTCGTTATTGACAAGTGCGGATTCAAAGCCAGATCTGTTTCTCAACAGGTTTCAAAATGGAAAGATGGCCACATGAAAATGCTGATCTCGAGGCTCCAAAATAGGACTTCACAAATCATGGGTGATGTCCCTGTAGCTTTGTCCATCTTTTATATACAGTCTGTGGCGAGAAACTAAAGAACCTGCCTCCATCCAAAGATAATTAAAACTACCTCCCAGTACTTAACATGCTGTTTCCCCATTTCATTAATCTGAGGGTTTGTGGGGTTTTTTTTTAAGTCAATAATGTGACAGATTAGTCTCTGCACATCAAAGTAGCTTCATGGATGTTATTACTGTGCTAAGATAAGTGAACATAACTGTAACTGGCTGCTGGCATTAGCTTTATTTCAGACATTGTGTTTCTTAAATTGAATTTGGCAGTTTTTGACGAGGCATTTGTGTTTCATTTCATACTATTGTACCGACACATGCATCAAGGCCAAAGTTAGATATGCTGGAATTTTCACATCAAAATTATAACCTGGACATTGATCTGAATGGTATTTACAAGTACAAAAAGCAGGAGCACAGATGTGGCACAAATGCAGCATAATATTTTCATATTATAGTTTTTTTTAGTGTTTCTTGCATGGCCCCAATTTTAAAGAAATTCAAGTTTAAATATCTGCAGTAGGGTTAATGACAGATTGTGGACTGCCTCACTAATCTGTATGTTTGTTAGTATCTGCATACCTGAGACAAGCTATGCAGTTATCCCAGATTACTGTAAAGACCTAAGAAGCTCTGTTTGTTGGATCTACTGCTTGTGTCCTCATTTTCATTGTGGCTCCCCTCAAAGACTCTTTCACTTAGCGAGAGGAAGATTATTGTAGCAATAGGTGAAAGGGCTTCAATTAACAGAGCTGATGCTCAGGCCTGAAAGCAAACAAGAACATTCAGGAAGTAGACTTGAGGAGGGAGGCGCCCGGATTATAGACTTTAATCTATAGCCAGGGCTAAGATGATCAGGCCAAGAGAAAGACACTCAGTGGGTCACATTGACTCAATCACAAATTGTGAGTGGAAAGGGAAAGGAAATGTAAAGAAATCCTCAACCTATATGTTTTCTTTAGTTTTGTTTTTACCACAATCAATTTGTGGCAGCTGCATTTTTAATCAGATTTACCACAATGATAAAAGCCTTCTAAGTACATTAAAGTAATGTTTCTACACATTTGCAGAGAAGGAATACTACACATGAGATCATGCAATATTTAAACCTGAGGTACAGGAACAGAGAACATCAGAAAGTTTATACAGTACCAGTCAAAAATTTGGACTCACTAATGGGTAAGTGTCCAAACTTTTGACTGGTACTGTATTTCTCAAGCTAATTTTCAAGTTATATTGCATTACATTTATATGGCTTGTATTATTCAGACAGTGTCTGGTCCTTAGTTTGTGCTCAGACACTTTCAGGGCAAGAGGTTAAAGAGATTGGTTCAGGGCAGAGCCAGTGATTATCAGGTACTGAAGGCAAAGCACAAACAAACAAGGCTGATCAAAACAAAGACAGGCAACATACTAAAGCAAAAGCTTTGACTGGAGGTAAACTATGGAACTGTGCTACGTTGCCAACACAAAATAAATATTTTCAGATTATAGACATAATGCCCCAGAAAATTCTGAAAAGCTTTACTACAAAAATTTGATTAGCTACAAAGAATATGCTTTGGGCATGAACAAAAATGCTCTGGCAAACCCAGAGAATACTGTCTTCATAAAGGGGGAGATGAAGGAGAATGAAGCAGAAAACCAAAACGTGACCTGGAATGATCTAGAAACTTGAAGACTACAGTATCTTCATGAGTTAGAAAGCTCCACAGTGTAAATGTGGCAGCAGTGGATGAGTTCAGCTCCTGAAATGCTTTGAAGATTTTAAGAGCTGACATGCCTTTCCAGTTTCACAAAGATTTTGGGAAAAGATCTGCTAAATTTGGAAAAATAGTCTGTTCAAGAATCTGATTCAAAACTCAGACTGAAAAGAGCCACCAGAGGCGTGTTTTCTAGTTTTGTTAGGATCAGACTACTTTGCCTCAGTAGGAAAAAAGTGAAGCTGGTGAAGAAGATAGTCTGTTCAGTGATACTCCTTCTTGGGGGTCTCTGTCCAGGGCTCTTATCAGTGGTCCAATATTTTAACCATTCACAGGCAGTTATGGACCCATGAAAAGGTAGCCAGACAACTAACATAAAGTCCACTGTTATGAAGCATTTTGATAATTTACATGTAGCGTGACCACTCTGTTTGCACTTCAGTCAAAGTCCAAAGTGAAAGGGAGGCAGGGACACACACTGAATCCTCTCATGTTTGCAACATACTGGCAGTATATGAAAAGTACACCGATGACAGCATCATTTTTGATTGAATTATGCTACGACTGCAGTTTGGAATGGTCAGCATTTCTAGTTCTTTCTAAGAAGATACTTATTTATATATAAAACTCAGTAAATGGTTAAATAAGGAATCAACATGATCATTTCTGTGGTCTGCAAGGGTGCTAACTGAAAATCAGAGTCAAAACAAACAGTCTCAATTTCTAGATAATTTTTGGTTCCAAGAAACAAACCATTTCACAGAAGTATGAAGCACCAACTGGATTCTGGTTGTCTCCTGCAGTTATCCCTACATTGAGGGTTTCTGTCAACTCTAAATTGGCTACAGTTGTCAGTGTGAGTGTGGGCGGTTTCCTGTCTGTGTGTCCCCTTTTTACTGAAACACTAAGCTAAGCATTAACATTACAGAACATGGCATAGTTAAAAATTCTTCTCAAACATTTCTATACAACGTTTTTACGACACAACTTTCCTCTCTTTCTATTTGCACTGACAGCCTGCCTGAAACCCGTGCGATGTTTGTGAGTCTAATATAATTTTCCAGATGGAAACATGTCCTGAGCTTTGTCTTTATTCATTCAGGACTGACTCACATAAGTGGAAGTGTCACAGAGGGGTCTCAGAGTTCAGGATAGTGAAAGGGTGGGTCTAAATGCTGCGTGAGACACCCGCTGGTATTTCAGGATAAATCCAGCAGCTTATTTTTAAAGGAGTCCCAAATATTTTAAAATCAGGGAAGTACTGTATGAAGTTCGCTATGCTCAGCGCAGTGTGGTTGCTGCTGGGACTCCATCTGTTCTTCTCTGTAACTTGGTTTTTCCATAAATGTGGCACTTTCTCACTCACTTTGAGGATGGATGTGTCACCTCCTTGGACAGCTGAGCTGACTTCTTTTACAACAATCTTTTGCTTCCAGCAGAAAAATACACTGCCCAAAAAAAATAAAGGGAACACTTAAACAACACAATATAACTCCAAGTAAATCAAACTTCTGTGAAATCAAACTGTCCACTTAGGAAGCAACACTGATTGACAATCAATTTCACATGCTGTTGTGCAAATGGAATAGACAACAGGTGGAAATTATTGGCATTTAGCAAGACACACTCAATAAAGGAGTGGTTCTGCAGGTGGGGACCACAGACCACTTCTCAGTACCTATGCTTTCTGGCTGATCTTTTGGTCACTTTTGAATGTTGGTGGTGCTTTCACACTCGTGGTAGCATGAGACGGACTCTACAACCCATACAAGTGGCTCAGGTAGTGCAGCTCATCCAGGATGGCACACCAATGCGAGCTGTGGCAAGAAGGATTGCTGTGTCTGTCAGCGTAGTGTCCAGAGGCTGGAGGCGCTACCAGGAGACAGGCCAGTACACCAGGAGACGTGGAGGAGGCCGTAGGAGGGCAACAACCCAGCAGCAGGACCGCTACCTCCACCTTTGTGCAAGGAGGAACAGAAGAAGCACTGCCAGAGCCCTGCAAAATGACCTCCAGCAGGCTACAAATGTGCATGTGTCTGCACAAACTGTTAGAAACTGACTCCATGAGGATGGTATGAGGGCCCGACGTCCACAGATGGGGGTTGTGCTCACAGCCCAACACCATACAGGATGCTTGGCATTTGCCAGAGAACACCAGGATTGGCAAATTCGCCACTGGCGCCCTGTGCTCTTCACAGATGAAAGCAGGTTCACACTGAGCACATGTGACAGACGTGACAGAGTCTGGAGACGCCGTGGAGAGCGATCTGCTGCCTGCAACATCCTTCAGCATGACCGGTTTGGCAGTGGGTCAGTAATGGTGTGGGGTGGCATTTCTTTGGAGGGCCGCACAGCCCTCCATGTGCTCGCCAGAGGTAGCATGACTGCCATTAGGTACCGAGATGAGATCCTCAGACCCCTTGTGAGACCATATGCTGGTGCGGTTGGCCCTGGGTTCCTCCTAATGCAGGACAATGCTAGACCTCATGTGGCTGGAGTGCATCAGCAGTTCATGCAAGATGAAAGTTATGAAGCTATGGATTGGCCCGCCAGTCCATAGCTTGGATTTGCTTGGATACTCGGGGTGTTGCATTGTTAGACAGTGTTTTCACTTGACTGGCTTTCCTTGCTAAAGACAGATCGCATGTTGCCGCTCTCAGTAAAGCCAAACTCAACATATAAAAAAATCAAGATAATGATGATGAATCTGGCTTCCAAAATTTTCCATCCTGCCAGTGATGCCATCTTCCCAGAGGATAGCAAACAGATTCTCAAAACTAGTGTAAGGGAATCAGGGTCACAATGGTGTGTTTGTTTCATAAGGGGTGTTAAATACCTTTTTTATAAGTTAGTGAAAATTAATCAAATATTAATTAATTGTTAAAGTTATTCTCAGGCGTCAAAGACAAAGTGTTATTGATATCTTAGTATCCAAGGACCCCACTTTTAACAACTGTTGATGGATGGATGGACGTACAGTGCCTTGCGGAAGTATTCGGCCCCCTTGAACTTTTCAACCTTTTGCCACATTTCAGGCTTCAAACATAAAGATATAAAATTATAATTTTTTGTGAAGAATCAACAACAAGTGGGACACAATCGTGAAGTGGAATGAAATTTATTGGATGTGTCAAACTTTTTTAACAAATAAAAAACTGAAAAGTGGGGCCGTGCAATATTTTTCGGCCCCCTTGCGTTAATACTTTGTAGCGCCACCTTTTGCTGCAATTACAGCTGCAAGTCTCTTGGGGTATGTCTCTCTCAGTTTTGCACATCGGGAGACTGAAATTCTTGCCCATTCTTCCTTGCAAAACAGCTCGAGCTCAGTGAGGTTGGATGGAGAGCGTTTGTGAACAGCAGTCTTCAGCTCTTTCCACAGATTCTCGAGTGGATTCAGGTCTGGACTTTGACTTGGCCATTCCAACACCTGGATACGTTTATTTGTGAACCATTCCATTGTAGATTTGGCTTTATGTTTTGGATCATTGTCTAGTTGGAAGATAAATCTCCGTCACAGTCTCAGGTCTCTTGCAGACTCCAACAGGTTTTCTTCCAGAATGGTCCTGTATTTGGCCCCATCCATCTTCCCATCAATTTTGACCATCTTCCCTGTCCCTGCTGACGAAAAGCAGGCCCAAACCATGATGCTGCCACCACCATGTTTGATAATGGGGATGGTGTGTTCAGGGTGATGAGCTGTGTTGCTTTTACGCCAAACATATTGTTTTGCATTGTGGCCAAACAGTTCGATTTTGGTTTCATCTGACCAGAGCACCTTCTTCCACATGTTTGGTGTGTCTCCCAGGTGGCTTGTGGCAAACTTTAAACGAGACTTTTTATGGATATCTTTGAGAAATGGCTTTCTTCTTGCCACTCTTCCATAAAGGCCAGATTTGTGCAGTGTACGACTGATTGTTGTCCTATGGACAGACTCTCCCACCTCAGCTGTAGATCTCTGCAGTTCATCCAGAGTGATCATGGGCCTCTTGGCTGCATCTCTGATCAGTCTTCTCCTTGTTTGAGATGAAAGTTTAGAGGGACGGCCGGGTCTTGGTAGATTTGCAGTGGTCTGATACTCGTTCCATTTCAATATGATTGCTTGCACAGTGCTCCTTGAGATGTTTAAAGCTTGGGAAATCTTTTTGTATCCAAATCTGGCTTTAAACTTTTCCACAACAGTATCTCGGACCTGCCTGGTGTGTTCCTTGGTCTTCATGATGCTCTCTGCACTTGGAACAGAACCCTGAGACTATCACAGAGCAGGTGCATTTATACGGAGACTTGATTACACACAGGTGGATTCTATTTATCATCATCAGTCATTTGGGACAACATTGGATCATTCAGAGATCCTCACTGAACTTCTGGACTGAGTTTGCTGCACTGAAAGTAAAGGGGCCGAATAATATTGCACGCCCCACTTTTCAGTTTTTTATTTGTTAAAAAAGTTTAACACATCCAATAAATTTCATTCCACTTCACGATTGTGTCCCACTTGTTGTTGATTCTTCACAAAAAATTAAAATTTTATATCTTCATGTCTGAAGCTTGAAATGTGGCAAAAGGTTGAAAAGTTCAAGGGGGCCGAATACTTTCGCAAGGCACTGTACATGAATGTGACAGTATGTCTTCATTCTTTTACAGCATGTGTTACAGAGCATTGCTCCACATTGTTAGGGTGCCTAAAACCAAGGAAGTTAATAATGATGAATTCATTTAAACTAAAATGTAACTTGATGTGTTCAAAGCCTTCTCTTTTGAGGATAACTCTTTTTGTGATCTTCCAAATCTAATTGAGACCTTTTTGAGAAAGAAAAACACAAAACAGGACCAGCTGTGATGAAGGTGAGTGAATAAAAGGAATAAAACTGAGGAGCATTCAGTTGTACCATTACAGTAACAAAGCACTGAATATTTTATATCTGCATGGGATCTCTCCCCGCTCTTTGTTTTCTTTGAAATATTAATCCAGTTGTCACGAGAGCAAAGCTGGTGCTACAAATGCTGCTTTTCATGTGGGATGAGCTAGATAAACTGTGGACCTTTTTATTGTTTTGCTATTTTACCACTGGATATTTGCTATAGGCTCGATAAACAGGTGATAACAGACATCTTTCCATTTATATATCAGACAGTTACGTTACCTGAATACTTCCATGCCCCATCCGGCCAAAGCAGTGAAGAAACGAGGGCTGAGGTCTCGTGCAGGGTTGATTGGATAACCACAGTTCAGGCTCATGGACACTCCAATGCCTGTGATGATCAGGCCAATGCACAGAGGCTCCATTCCTTTTGGAGCACCAATATTCTTCCTGTCAGTGATAGCCAGGATGCATATGACCAGCGCAGCAGTTGCAATTACCTAAAAAATAAAAACATCAGGCAGTTAGCGTAACATTAATAATATTCAGCCTAAAATTGTTTGTTATAGTTTGGGATTGTATTGGGCAGGTGATGAGCAGTGCCTGGTTTTCTCCACACATACAACTTAGAATTAACGCCAAAAAGTTCAATCTTCGTCTCATCAGACCAGAGAATCTTATTTCTCATAGACTGGGAGTCCTTCATGTGTTTTTTGGCAAACTCTATGCGGACTTTCATATGTCTTGCACCGAGGAGAGGCTTCTGTCGGGCCGCTCTGCCATAAAGCCCCGACTGGTGGAGGGCTGCAGTGATAGCTGACTTTGTGGAACTTTCTCCCATCTTCCTACTGCAGCTCTGGAGCTCAGCCACAGTGATCTTTGGGTTCTTCTTTACCTCTCTCACCAAGGCTCTTCTCCCACGATTGCTCAGTTTGGCTGGACGGCCAAGTCTAGGAAGAGTTCTGGTCGTCCCGAACTTCTTCCATTTAAGGATTATGGAGGCCACTGTGCTCTTAGGAACCTTGAGTGCTGCAGAAATTCATCTGCAGCCTTGGCCAGATCTGTGCTTTGTCACAATTCTGTCTCTGAGCTCCTTGGGCAGTTCCTTCGACCTCATGATTGTCATTTGCTCTGACTTGCACTGTGAGCTGTGAGGTCTTATATAGACAGGTGTGTGCCTTTCCTAATCAAGTCCAATCATTTTAATTAACACAGCTGGACTCCAATGAAGGAGTAGAACCATCTCAAGGAGGATCAGAAGAAATGGACAGCATGGGAGTTAAATATGAGTGTCACATTGCTTTTGGTATGTTTGTATATTTACAGTGGTGTGAAAAAGTGTTTGCCCCCTTCCTCATTTCCTGTTTTTTTGCATGTTTGTCACACTTAAGTGTTTCGGAACATCAAACCAATTTAAACAATAGTCAAGGACAACACAAGTAAACACAAAATGCAATTTGTAAATGAAGGTGTTTATTATTAAAGGTGAAAAAAAATCCAAACCATCATGGCCCTGTGTGAAAAAGTGATTGCCCCCCTTGTTAAAACATACTATAACTGTGGTTTTTCACACCTGAGTTCAATTTCTCTAGCCACACCCAGGCCTGATTATTGCCACACCTGTTCTCAATCAAGACATCACTTAAATAGGAGCTGCCTGACACAGTAAGGTCCACCAGAAGATCCTTAAAAGCTACACATCATGCCGAGATCCAAAGAAATTCAGGAACAATTGAGAAAGAAAGTAATTGAGATATATCAGTCTGGAAAGGGTTATAAAGCCATTTCCAAAGCTTTGGGAATCCAGCGAACCACAGTGAGAGCCATTATCCACAAATGGCGAAGACATGGAACAGTGGTGAACCTTCCCAGGAGTGGCCGGCCGCCCAAAATTACCCCAAGAGCGCAGCGACGACTCATCCAAGAGGTCACAAAAGACCCCACAACAACGTCCAAAGAACTGCAGGCCTCACTTGCCTCAGTTAAGGTCAGCGTTCATGCCTCCACCATCAGAAAAAGACTGGGCAAAAATGGCCTGCATGGCAGAGTTCCAAGGAGAAAACCACTGCTGAGCAAAAAGAACATTAAAGCTCGTCTCAATTTTTCCAAAACACATCTTGATGATCCCCAAGACTTTTGGGAAAACATTCTGTGGACCGATGAGACAAAAGTGGAACTCTTTGGAAGGTGTGTGTCCCATTACATCTGGCGTAAAAGGAACACTGCATTTCAGAAAAAGAACATTATACCAACAGTAAAATATGGTGGTGGTAGTGTGACGGTCTGGGGCTGTTTTGCTGCGTCAGGACCTGGAAGACTTGCTGTGATAAATGGAACTATGAATTCTGCTGTCTACCAAGAGATCCTGAAGGAGAATGTCCGACCATCTGTTCGTGTACTCAAGCTGAAACGAACTTGGGTTCTGCAGCAGGACAATGATCCTAAACACACCAGCAAGTCCACCACTGAATGGCTGAAGAAAAACAAATTGAAGACTTTGGAGTGGCCTAGCCAAAGTCCTGACCTGAATCCTATTGAGATGTTGTGGTATGACCTTAAAAAGGCCGTTCATGCTCGAAAACCCTCTAATGTAACTGAATTAGGACAATTCTGCAAAGATGAGTGGGCCAAAATTCCTCCAGAACGCTGTAAAAGCCTCATTGTAAGTTATCGCAAACGCTTGGTTGCAGTAGTTGCTGCTAAGGGTGGCCCAACCAGTTATTAGGTTTAGGGGGCAATCACTTTTTCACACAGGGCCATGATGGTTTGGATTTTTTTTTCACCTTTAATAATAAACACCTTCATTTACAAATTGCACTTTGTGTTTACTTGTGTTGTCCTTGACTATTGTTCAAATTGGTTTGATGTTCCGAAACACTTAAGTGTGACAAACATGCAAAAAAACAGGAAATGAGGAAGGGGGCAAACACTTTTTCACACCACTGTATATGTTTATGTGTATTCATGTGTAGTGGACCTGATTTGATTGGGGCCTCTTGACCAGGTCGTGTTTGTAAATGAGAACTAGTTCTCAAACATTTTTACCTGGTAAAATAAAGGTTTAAAAAAACAAACAAAAAAACAGCAAGGGGTCTGAATACTTATGACCATGTGATATTTCAGTTTTTCTTTTTTAATAAATTTGCAAAAATGTCTACATTTCTGATTTTTTTTTGTCAAGATGGGGTGCTGAGTGTACATTAATGAGAAATTAACTTTTTTGATTTTAGCAAATAGCTGCAATGAAACAAAGAGTGAAAAATTTAAAGGGGTCTGAATACTTTCCATACCCACTGCATATGTGCTATTAATGTGGCATGTCAGCATAATAGTTTATTAGATACCACAGTTATCAGCCATGCAGGCATATTATGACACCTATTGTTTAAAACATCACAAATACAGTGACCATGTCCATTTATTTGAAAAATGTATTATGCCCATGCTACAGTACTGTTTGAGCATTTGTGCTGCTGGCAAACTGACATCTCATTTAGCAAAGTAAAAAATAAGTGGTGGATGTTGATTTCCATTCTAGATTGTCTTTGAGATTCACTGTCCTTGTTCTTTTTTTTTTCCAGCGAGCCATCTTGAGTGTGACCCTGTTAGAATATGCAAATAAAGGAAATTTATAAAAATTAGCACACTTTTTTAGCCCAATTTAGCCCAAATTTTGTGAGCCCACTGCAATGATGAAGTCCTGCTCTACTATATAAATGCCACAGTTAGATGATCGCCAGGCAACATGATGGCAACATAATATATCATATGTATGATAATATTTAAGTTTTGTGAAAATAAATTAATGTTACTGCTGTGAAATTAAATTGACACAATGCTTTTATATGGTGTTATATGTGCACAAATGCTAAAAATGGGTAATTTGGTAGGTGGCTGCTGGGCATCATGTCATGATGTCATAATATTTGATATAGTTAAGGACCTTAAGGGGCCTGAGATATACCTGTATGCCAAGTTTAGTTCTTCAATTCCTGATCATGCAGGAGGAGTTTGTGGACAAAAAAGATTTGGCATGTTACAGTAAGATGTTTTATATTTCCTATATATAATTTTTGCTTTCTCAAATCATTAATTTGATATTAAAAAGACTAATCCTTTTAAATCTAAGTTTTTTGAGGATTATCAGGCAGTTTATATAGCTTATAAAAGTCTATCAAATGTTATCCTTGCACTTAATAGGTAGATTTAGCCAAGCTCTATTTTTACCTTAAAGATATATAAATACATATAATTTACAAATGTCATGCTGTGTTTTATTAATGAGGATATATTTGTTTTCTGTTTATCTCTCTTTCTTCTCCATTATTCTGTTCTTCCTTGTGTGTGTAAGTAGTCACAAACTCAGAGCACATCTACATCTCTATATCCACAATATACAGTAATCGAATTAAAGAAAAAAATATATATAGGAGTTTAAAAATCAATAAGCTGTAAATTACAAAACATTAATGACACATCTAAAGGCCCACCTGATCAACAAGCCCGTTTAGGACAGAGAGATGTTTTGAGGGGTAACTTGCAAATATGGTGGCTGTGGCATTTTCACCTGTAACAATAAATTCTCCTTTGGTAAAGTCCATCAAAGCATCTGCAAAAAAGGAAAGAAAGACAAAGTTGATAAAATTACAATCATAAAGCTCCTCTAATGTCTTAAGAGTAAGCACCTTGAGGCAACAGTTGTTGTGATTTAGTGCTTTGTGATTAGTGATTTGGTTTGTGAAGCGGTATTACTAAATGCCTAAAATAACTTCACTTGATCTATTATTTCAGATTGGATGCTTATTTTGGGTTTCCTCAGAAAATCCAAGTCTTTGAAACTGCTTTCTGGTACTGGTGAAATTTACGCCCACCATAATATAATCCATAGACGGCACAAGATCCAGCAAAAGCTCCCAGGAACTGTGCCGCCACATACACAGGGAATTTCTTCAGAGGCAGCTTCCCCAAGATCACCATGGCCAGAGAGACCGCAGGGTTCACATGGCCTCCTGCAACAACGCAACAAACATTAACAGCATAATATTATGGCGTGTGCAAGTCAAAAAATAATAAATAAATTAAAACAACAGTTAGTACCAATGATTTTTCAAAAAGAGACTGGACAAAACTATTTTTTGCAATGTATGATGGCCGCAGAGTTCTCAAAGCCCTGTACAATAGTCTCTAACCTCAACCGTTCAGGTTATTATCGCCACAGACAAAGAAAGGGATCAAAACCTCACATTTGAGACTTTTTTGTTTAAAAGTGATTTAAGAGTATGCTGCATTCAGCATGAGACTCCTATATTACCACTAGTCTCACCTCAAGGGCAGTTTTTAAAAAATATCAAAGAAGATGCCATAAACTTTTTATTCCACATTCTTCTTCCTTGTCAATTGACATGAGGCCATTTATTGCATAACCTGCAAACAAATTCTGATGTGTGAAATTGATGGAGTTACCCTTTAAATGATAATTATCAAATGCTGATTGACAAATTAATTGACTAATCATTTAAGCTCTAAATCAGATGTCAAACATCTGAGATCAAGGAGGAGTACTTAGCCAAGCATTTAAAAATCTCTTGTGTCTTAGCAGATGAGGTGAAATCAGTGTGCAGTGGATTAAAACACTTGGTGATGTCCTGTCTGATTATTTCATGCTTGTGATCAAAACCTCCGCTAAAAATCTTGAGGATACTTTCAAACAAAGGGTACCGGGTTTGTGTGCCTTCAGAGTCAATCCCCCTTCTTCTGCATTGTCCTAAAGAGGCGTGTTTGAACACATTCCAGCCAATTGTTATTAGGCTGTGATGGCAGTGTGGGGTCATTTATTTAACACTCTGGGATCTTGGCTTTGACCTAGATGTGGTAACACCACTGGGGGTATCAGCCATGCGCCCATTGTTAATCTCCCCATCCTGTTCACAAACACAGACCACGACAACCAGCCAGACCTGCCTGTCTGAATTGCATCTGACATAATCTGCCTGAATCTGCTTAAGGCACACGTAGGCTGTGGGTCATTAGAGTGACCATGATGTGTCACACTTACCGTACACTGTCATCTAAAATCTCAGACTACAAAGTGAAAACAATTGTGTTTTCTCCTCCTATGGAGCCGCCCTGCCAGGGAAGCCTAAAAAGACAGGCTTGCCACACCTGACCCCACTACTTTCCAGAGACCCATGCCCCAGTAAAGCTCATTAGTCCAATACCTATGATCATCTTCAGAGATGTCGTTGGACAGAAGCTTCCCACTGAGCTGTGGACCCTGGGACTGAATGGCCCAGTCATGCAGCAAAAGCATATATTAACCTTGCTGTCCTCAGACTTTTCAGCTACTCTTCTGAAGCTTTAAAACTCCCCCTATGTATCTCATGTAGCTCAAGTAAAACTGAACCATGAGCCTCAGTGCTCCAAACAATTGTACTTATCAGCGGGAAAAAAAAAAAGCGATATGGCACTCAAAGAATCCTGAATTGAAACTATGGAGAAATTCTGCACCAACAAATGGTGGTGTAACTGCAGAAGAAAAAACACTTTTTAAACCTTTAGTTTGGGGCAAAGTCAGCCCACCTTTAAAGCTTTGTTTCTCATAAAATTGAGTGGTGCTTCCATATATGCAGTTTTTTTTATGTCCCAGTGACCAGAGAAATTAACGTTATTTAGATAACTCTTCAAAATAAGTGTCCAAATAAGTTCCTGGAGGTGTTTAAAAATGGTGAGATTTGCACCAATATGGTGCACCGTGAAAGTTATTAGACCCTAAAGTTTTCCATGTCTTGCTGTGTTTTAGGCTAATCTTAAAATGGACTCAAGTGAGCATTTCCCTCATTACGCTATGCACAATACTTCACAACAACAAAGAAAATCAGGTTATTGAATTGTTTTATTTATAAAAAATTTAAACATATTACAACATATGTAGTCTCTCTGTGTTAGCTAGATTGTACCCTGCTTAGGATAGGCTTCAGCAACCCCCACGACCTTGAATTGGATAAGCTGTAAAAAGATGGATTGATGGATAGCATTCATATCTTTTCATATGACACTTGTAGTGTCTAAAGTCCAACCAATTTATAGGCAAGCCAATATTGTTGGCTGATTTGAGCCATTTGCCTATTTATCAGTATCAGCATTTATAAAAGTGGATAAATCCAAACTTATAAACTAAAGGCAGGAGAAACACCATTCAACCATGTTATGAGTGTTGAGCTTGCATAATTTGTCCACCAGAGGGCAGTCTGCAACTTCCCTTTTGGCAACACAGCTGTTTCGACTGCCACAAACAAAACAATAAGCTGATCCAAGCAGGGTAAATTAATAACTACACATGACAAATGTTAGGGAAATCTGTTTATTAAATTGACCAATATATCAGAATATAGGATTTTTAAATCACCAAATATCAGTGTTGGTAATATTAACCCTACACAGGGGCGTAACAATCAACCTTGAAAATCCTGTAATCGTAGAACTCTAGTGGTGGCTCCTGAGATGTTTTTACAACTTCAATGAAGACCACCTGTGTCTTAACTGAACAAACTGGTCATATAATTAAAAAAGGCACACAACTTCTTTAACTTAGAGATCTTTATAAGATCTCTCAGCTCAAATAGTACATCAAGAGTCAAAACTGAGCCATGAAGTTGAGCGACTTGACTAACTGGACTGGCAAAGGTGGAGTAATGGAGAAGGATGCAAGAAAATTTCAGCTATTTGTGCAGGCCCATGTGCATGACAGCCCCATCACTCTCTGGTTGATTTGAAACTACCAACAGTATTTCTAGATCTGTCCTCTATGCCAAACTGAGTAATCAGGGATGAAAGCTCTTTATCAGAAAGGTAACCGAGAACCTGCTGGTCACAGTGAAAGACAGCTAGTTTCTTTGTGGCGATAAGACAACCACTGTTGCAGAGCTCCACCAATCAGGCCTTTATTGTGGAGAGACCAGAAATAAGCAATTCCTCACTGAAAGGCACAGAACAACCGGCTGGAAGTTTGCCAGAAGGCGTCTGAATGACCCACAGAGCAAAATCCTCTGGTCTGACAAAATGAAGATTCAAGTATTTGGTCAAAATTTCCAAAAGAAATCAGGCACTAAACAACAGCTCGTTTTAATATTGTCATCACACACGAACATGGTGGTGGTAGCATTTTCTGAGGCGGGTCTATGAGGGTAGGAGGAAAAATGGAAAGTCAGATGCAGAAAACTGAGAAATCGTGAGAGGAACCATCTTCTAAAGTGATCAGGATGTTGAACATCGGCAAACTTCCAGATTTCACCAACACAACAACCTGATGAGTGCCAGCAAGAAATAACAGGAGCTGCTTTGAGAAAATTCAGTAAAAGTCTGGGAGTGACCTATAAGCTAGAGTCTGGACCTGAACCCAATAGAGCATCTGTGAGGAGACCTAAAAATGTGTGTGCACCAATGCTCCCCATCCAGTGTAACTGAGCGGGAAGGATTCTGCTAAAAACAAGTTCCAAAAAGAAAGATGTGCCAAGCCTGTTGGATCATTGCCACAAAGATCACAAAGATTTTAGGTTGTAAGTAATGCCAAAGGTGCTTTAACCAAGTAGTAAGTAAAGGATCTAAATACTTCGAGTAAATGGGATATTTCAGCCTTGTTTAAAAAAAAATAAATTAACAAAAATTCTCCACTCCAGTGTGAAAAGAGTTAGCCTCTCTATATCCACCTACCAGTACCTAGGAACTCATGCTATATAAAAAAAATATAAAAACATATTATGTCTTTCTTTTTTTTGTGAAAACCCCAAATTTTATTTCTCAGACTATTTCCAGAGATCATAGTTTTCTGAAGCATGCAAAGAAAGGCACGTGCAATCCTCATAGAACAGCAAATATTCCTTTTAACAAAGGTGCTGGCAAGCTCTAGTTACCACTGAACTCACTACTTCTCCTTATTTCAGATACATTGAACCCTTCTTTTCAGCAGTTATTAAGCCTTCAAATGCCATAGCATTTATACAATCTCTTATTTCAGCCTTAAAGCCCCCCCCCCAAATACTGATGAAATGGCCATACATCTTATGGAGTCTGCACAATGCAACCCTTGACAAACTGGATGCTGTAATTGCTGATTAATGGACACTCACTTTGGCTCAGACAGCCTATAAGAAGCACCGTGACATTTAACAACTATTCCCTCCTATCCCTGTCATTGCTGGCAAAGCACAGCAGGGTCTGCTTAATCCTCAAGGAATGCACCTGATAAAGCCCCATTGGGACAAACTTTCCAGACCTAAACCACATTAGGACTACTATTAAGCTGAAATTCAGCCCATTAGAGAGGATAATTAAATAATGGCAATAATTTACTGCCTTATAGTCCATAAAAAACAACAACTTTATATTAAGACCTGCATATTTTCAGATAAATACAGAGAAAATATGGAGATGTGACTTACATAGAGTAACCTGGAGTAGGGTAACCTTCATTATGAGCTTTAGTCTTTTTATTTATTTATTTTTTTCAGGCTGAATTATCAAGTAATTATAAGCATTTTTCGTTCCATCTCTTTCGCTAAGAGAACACAGAAAAACAACTGGATTAATGATGAAAATTAATGTGACAACAAACTGAAACTGGTGTTGCAATTAGGTGCCAGCAGGTGGAACCTTAACAATCAATCTTAGATTATGTTTGTGTATTGTGAGAAGGTGTCCTTTCGTTTGTTAATAAGAGTTTAAACTCTGTATTTTTTGCCTTTTTACGACTTTCTAACATTTTAGTGACAAAACAATCAATTCATCTGTGGAATTTCTGATAATAAATGAATTGTTAGTTGTTCAGAAAGGGGAGGACAACTGTGAGCTTAACAGATGGGCAACTTTTACCTGACACTCCCCCTGCAATGTAGACAGCCATCATGACTCCAAGAGTGAAACCAATGTGGACGCTGAGTATGTCACCTCGAGATGTGTTCTGCTCAGCACCATCTGGGCCACTGAGCCACACCCAAAGAGCTGGAACACACACAAACATAAACAGTGGAGACGGAAAGACTAATTTCCTATAATTTAATTTTGTCCAATTATACCCACCATTAACACTAGCCCTCTTGTCCACCAACAGCCTCCAACTGCACCAATTTGTACAGTTTGTAGGGGGAAACAATAACGAGTCTCCCATTTAATTAGGTAAAGGCTGTGATTAATTTAGAGGGATAAAGTGTGGAACCTACAGCATTCATCTACAAATAAATAGGCTGTTGTTGAAGCTGCATCACAGGCATTAGAGGTGACAGGTGGAGATCAGGGTGGACAGGGGGAAGAGAGGATACTCAGATTACAGAAGATCATAACTGTTTGAATAAAAACATAGGAAAAATATGCTACTAGTGTAAAAATTACCTCATCATTTGCTATTCTTGACCTAATTTAATTCCATGTTCATCTTTTGTTTTTTGTAGATTGTGATGAAATAACATATTTGATTTTTCAAAACTTGTAGAAAGGGAGGTCCTCACTTGTGGATGCTTTGTAAAGAGGAGAAACCTTCTCTGCCAGCCACATTTTGTTGTGATTTTTACAGTCTGTCAGGAGCAAATCAAAGCTGACCACATGAAAAAGACAAAGTCTGTTATTTTCAAGATATACAGTCTGTTAATATACTTATGAGAGACAGCAGTCAGAATCCCTAGAGACCCAGATGACACCTTATTAGCATAGGCTGCTAGTTCGCAGCTTTAAAGCGTCTGTTTAAGCTGGATGACAGGTGCAGAGGGAGGTACTCACTATCAGGAAAAATATGCCCAGAAACTCCGCCAAGAACTCCTTAAAGATGTCCCGCCTCAGGCCAAGTTTCTCCTTTATCTTCTTCCTGTATTCGTTTTCCATTTTTCCTGCGGCTTCTTGATGTCTTCCTTCTGACACAACAAACAGCTAACAACTCTGATGGACTCTTCGTGCAACACTGTCGGTGCAGGTTGTCACCTCCCACTCGGTGCGCTCTGACCGCGCAGCCCTAACAGGCTGGCAGGGATGTTAAGCTTTCTGAATCCGTTTCCCTTGATGACCACAAGAGGTCTACTTCCACTACATACAGTTCTTTTTTTTTTCAGTTGCTTTGACCGAATTTTTGAATCGCCGCTGAAGTTGTTAAAACAAAACGTGAAATTCTTCCCGTGCGCAACACCAAATGCATTTGCGCACGTCTTTTAACGCAGGTAAGCAAATATCTGAGCTCAACTGCCTGGCAATTAAACAATTAATTAATTGTAATGTGCTAGTTTTACTACACAAAATATGCTGGAATTATGTCATTGTGTAAATCACCACACAGTCCATCTGTGGAAATCTGACAATCCTACAGGTGTAAGTCATGAGAATGTATTGTAGTACACATTCGTCGGTCTTGAGCGCAACAGAGGTACAAGTTGTAACCACGGAGGAGCCTGCTCTTTAATGAACAGTTCACAGAGGTAACGGTCATGGTCAGGGGAAGTCAGCACAAAGATGCAGAGGTGTGCAGAGGATGGTTGCAGCATGCACGCCAGTCATTCCCCCGTTACACTGCAGAGGGGTGCATTAAGGTCCATGAGAATTTCTGGAAAAAGGAGTGACATGAAGTCCAGAGATTCCCAGCAGTGTTTTGTTACTCTATGCAGACATAGGCCAGTGTTTTGTTTCCATAGCACACGTTTTTAGGTATTGACAGTCTTCATGTTTTGCTCTGTGCAGTGCCTGTGTAGTAATCCCCCCCTCTGCCTCAACCATCACCACCACTACCACCACCTCTTTTTTCTTCTTTTGGCTGTATTATACTGTGTTGTGTGATCATCACAGGACAGCTGCTTTCACCACATCTGTAGGCGCTGTTTTGCTTTACAAAGTAGTTACAGTGTTAAACCATGTGCTCGGCATCTGAATTAAACACTCACAGCGGACAGTTATGCTCCGTGAACGAAGAGACTTAATGCTCCAGCAAATTCAGCGTCACTGAAAACATGTCGGGCGACTTTTAAGAAATTAGAAAAAGTCACTTATAGCTTCCATTGTCATTTTGGTGTTTGTTGATTCAAATTATTAATTTTCACACATAATTTTTGAGCGCGTTACTGGCTTTTGCAATTTAACTATGACGTTTTGCTGCATGAATAAGCTTTTCAGAGGAATGGATCTTTAGTGATGAGAATTTAAAAAGTGTTTTTAGAAATATGCCAAAGCAAATGAGGAGGAAAACGACATAATAGTATGGGCTTAAAAATTTAAAAGCACATATACTGATAGATTTTACACTCATAAAAATCCAGTTCGTAGCTGCGGCAGTTTTGTAAAAGTTTTTGTTTTAGCGAGCTCGGGGTGCTGAGGGATTTACCAGGGAAATATAAGAGGTTTTTCTTTTGGGAGTGCAGATATCAAACACACGATCTAGAGGAAGAAAAATCAAACAGTTTTATTTTTATGAAAACCTTTCAGGTCTATTGGAAGTTTTTTTTTCTTAAGTGTGTATTTTAACAAAACTTTATAGGAATTATTGTCTTCTCTATTTGCTTTTATTGCTCATTTGTCCCCAAATATACAATAATAACCGCTTTTAATCAACATACATTTAGGCTAAAATGTTAAATCAATTTCAAATAATAAGCAGCTTTGTCTCAGTTTAAATAATTAAAATATAATTATTTAGGCAAAGTATAACTAATCGACGGGGGAGTTAAAGTGCAAATATTTGCAAATGTGTCCGCCAACAAATAACCACAGAAAAAATGAGAATAGTTTAATAATGAGAATATTAAAAACGGTTAGATATCCCGAATATAAGAAAATAACCTCGTTAAAGGATTGCGTTGGATATAGTGGCCATTCTTCAGCCTTGTTTCTTGATTTTATGCGCCACGGAGCCGCACATTTGTATCGGAACTATTAGACACACTTAGTTTCTACATTAGTTTCTACATTTTCATTCTAACGTTTGAGGAAAAAAGAGACGCTATAAATAATTTTGGTTGTTTTTGTGAGTAAAAGAACAACAGAAACATATTTTCCAACTTTCAGAAGTGTGCTCTCTGTAATACTTCGTGGAAAAAACTTCCAGTAACCCTGGGTTCCTTTTGGGGGGGGGCACTCACCTTTTCTTTAGGAAACGGTTTCCCACTCACCTTTCTTTAGCTGGTTTGTGCTTCTTCCACTCATCGAGGGCTGTGAGTCATACCTCCATTTGTTATCGTTTCATGTTACCATCACTTCAGCTTATCAAGCGTCTCTCTGAAATACGCAGACTTCAGTAAACGTGTGTGACCCTGAAGAGTCTCAGGCTCTCTCCGTCCAACAGAGGGAGCTCCATGAAAACATTTGAAGTGGCGGATAAACGTTTGTCACACCGTCTCTCCGGTATGCCTTATCTTCCGTTCACTGCGCTCTGTGAAAAGGTGAGACGACAGGCTGAGAATGGGATGTTTTGAATCCATTAATCAATGTCACAGTTTCAGAGCCGTCCTCTTTGATGTGAAACAGACACTTGGAGAGTGTCGCCCATGCTGTGAAAAAAGAGTGATGTGCTGATGGAGAAAAAGCATCCTGCGGGGATTTGCAAATTATGGACCTACATCTGTCCCAAACTCCTTTGTCCTGTCAGGAGGAATCAAGTTATGAAATCTGAAATTTACGTGCTTTACGTGATGTCTCCTTCAATAAGCTTACTAGATGCATTCTTTTTCTGGACGCACCTCCCGTTTCTTTACATTTCTGCCAAACTTAATGTGCAGATAATCACAAATAAGCACCTTATTCATCCATAAACTGTCGAGGGAGTGATGTCACGTCAAGTATGAGGATCTATTTGTTTTGGATGTGTTAATACGCGTGGATTTACTTTAAATCCTTTAGTTTTCAGAGACAGGGCCCTGCAGCTTATTGGAGGATGTATATTGGCTGGTTTTAAAGGAGGCGCTGGAAGGAATTATCACCTGCAGGACAAATCTGTGCCAACAACACCCCCGCACGTAGGAACAATTCCTCCAGTTCACATTTGCATAAGATCTCAGGCCATGGGGAGGTTGTGTTAGGCAAATAGGACTATAGGGTGATAGTGAGGCGAAAGAGGTGCGACACCTTTATGCCGCTTAGGAAATGGTTAATGATGGTATAAGGGTGAGTTTATGGTGTCCTTTATGAATAAGGGGTTGTTTTGTTGACTGCTGGATCCGAGGGACAGTTAACTTTTAATCTAAACTGAAAAAATTGCTGAAAGGGCTCAGAAACACGAACATTTGAGCGTTTATAACTGCATGTCAACAGGGCAAACTCCGTCTGTGGAGAAGGAGTATGCGATAAGCTCCCGACGCTCATGAATCGTGTGGCGAGATTGGTTTGCTAAACAAAAATGTAGGCTTCATTGAACTATTATGTTTTAGTAACTAGTCTGTTTGCCCAAAGGGTCCACTTATATAAATTACATAAACTAGGCCTAGTGTTTACATGCTGAATTGTTATTGTGATTATCATAATAATCAATTTCAGATGAGTTTAAGCTTGATATATATGTGCATGTAACAGGATGAATTAGTTGTAGAAAAGCGTCAGCTGTTGATGAGTGAAAGCACTGGAAACTGAGTGCACCGGGAGTGTGAGGTGGGTGGGGTGGATGTGTTCCTCCTCCTCAACACGCATGGCTTTATGTAAATGCTTGAATTTATTTTTCAAAAGGACAGCCCTTTCCTTTGCCCAATGAAAATGAACCGCCGCTGACACCTGGCTATAAACCCAGGAAGGAATCCAAAATCCCAATCAGAACTGTGCTGAAAAAACCCGGAGAGGCGCAGCCAGGCAGACGAGCGCAGAGACCGCCGCGATGACTTCCAGTAAGATCGAGATCCCCGGAGCGGTGAAGAGCGACCCCGCTGCTCTCATGGCATCGCTCCAGCTGATGCCCTCACCGGTGCCCAACCCGGAGATCAAGTATACCAAGGTCTGTGTCTCTCCACACTCCTCCACCGACCGTCCAGAGTTTACTTTACGCGTGACGACTCAGCCTGTATGCGCAGATCTCAAACCTAAACTTGGTAATCTTTATAAGTAAACCGAGTTTGTGTGTCAGCAGCTGGAGCTTCAGTGTGAGACCGTGTAGCTGAAAGCAGACTGGAGGTGAAAATGATCCAACAGAACTTTATAACTTAAAACCTGGTGCGCCGCAAGTTTTAATTATATTGATTTTCGTCCGCACACGCTCAAAGATGAACATTAAATCTTAAATAACACATGCACCACACACTGAAGCAATGTCGAGTATGGCTGATAAAGCACATTTGATCAAAATTGTAGATTGTTGTGTTTTCGTGATAGGCCTGTCGCTCTATGCGTTTTGAAGCAAAACTGGCTTCCCAACGCAGTTCAGTTTTTTGTTGCTTTTGCATTTTAAATATGAGTAATATGCCTTATTTTGTTTGTTGCTGGCGTCAGTTAAAAGTGCGCATGCTACACAACAGCTATGATTTTAAGTAGACGCCAACAACGCATTAACAAAGGGCGTGTCACAGTTTGACCGTGTTTTAAGAAGTGCACCACATGCTAAACTTTTACAACACTGAGTCACGTGGCCAATTTTTCCACCGTTTTAATGTAATTTTTATATTTATTCCATCTGGAATACATTATCCTTAATCTCACAGGCCAACCTCATTTCAGGTTACAGCGTGGGAAACCAATTTATAAAATATATTTTAAAAGGGTATAAAACAAAATAAAATAAAAACCAGAGTAAGAAGCGGTTCCCGTTCTCTCGGTATAATTATTTATTTGTTTTTATGTGTAAATGTTTTTGTGATATTCAGTCAGTTTCCTGTTATTATTACAGCTCACGGTTATAGTAGGCGTCAGTGAAAAGAAAAAAAAAGCACGTAACCATAATAATTTCTACCTTCTCTTTAAGCAAATTTTCTACCAACAACATTGATGGCACCACACTCAGGTCAGGAAAATATTTCAGTGACGCGTTTTCTCGCCTTTATATGAGACAAACATGTTTAGCGAATACAATCTTTAGAATTAAAATGCAGTCTATTTTTAAGGTGTTTTCAGAGGACTTTTGCATCGCTCTGCGGCGAGAAGTGTGCGTGGGAAGAAGCATGAGTCAAACAAAGAACTTTGATTCATGCTATATATATATATATATATATATATATATATATATATATATATATATGTATGTGTATGTGTGTGTGTGTGTGTGTGTGTGTGTGTGTGTTTGTGTGTGTGTGTATATAAACCAGTTTTTAAAATAATTATTAATTAATCAGTTGATGTCATTTTAAGCCTTCAGGCTTTTAAAGTGAGTCTTTAGCCACCACATGTGATGAGTCACATGAAAAACTGCCATGATACAAATTGTTTTGATTTGGTTTGGATTATCTTCTTTCTCCCTCTCTGTCTCTTTTTTGAATTCATGCACACACTGGTACGCTTTCATGTAAATGCACACTATTAGTCACTGAGGGCTGATCATCAGTCTGAGCAGCCTGGATGAGTCTTGCTGTAGTTTGTTGCTACTGAAATGGTCCCTTAGCTGCAGAACAAGTGTTTTTATGATTGTAAGATTAAAGGGCACCTCTCGCAGAGGACAGACTGATGATAATGTGGTGGAAGTTCATTTGCTGCTATAATTGCTCTGTGTTAACACATACCTCAGTGTTATAAGTGCAAAGGGCACGCTGCTGCTGCTGTTGCTGCCCTGTAAAGACGACGGTGCATGTTGTATGGGCTCTGTCCTGCTAAAAGCTTTTCATTCCCTCACAGTTGCAGAATATTAGTTAAAGGAGTGTACAGGAGGAAATTTAGGAAGCGACTTGGTGAATTAACCCCCAGGAATTTGGATCATCCAGTCCCTGATGGCTTGGTGGACATAGGGGGCAGAAGGGCCCTGATTTATGGGCACCCCTGGCGTGGACTCTCCTCACGCCCTGTTCCTGTTCACCTCCCTGCTGACTGCAAGGGAATCAGCCCACATTGTTCACTGATACTGTCCTTTTCCTCAGCTATGATTTTTTTTAAAAATATAACATTTCCTGCAATATAAAGGCATATTAAGCTTTTTCTAGCCTAATCAGAATTCAAATCAACTTTAATCAAATTTTCATTGCAGTGACTTTTCTTTGCTTTGCAATGCAAAGATCAGATGGCCCCGGAAGTAGAGATATGGCTGATGCATTATCACTCTATGACAGATCTATAACAGGGAAGCATATGATTAAAACAAAGGGACCAGTTGAGGTTTGCCCCTTGTGCTTTTCACCGAGTCACGAACCACTCACAGTGAAATTGTGTGATCATATCAGTAAAGATATCTTCCTGCTTGCATGCAAATTATATAAAAGTGGCATTTTTAATACCTTCAGGAGACTTTGTAGTTTTCATAAGTACTCTCTTGTAGCTAAACCTATGAGAAGAAGCATTTTTACCCCCCACTCTCCACCCTCTACCCCCACATTTCTATTGCTAGAAGGATTCAACAGCTGGGTTACAAGACAGAAACAGTTTAAAGGTTGATAGTACCACAAAGGAAACCATAAATAAGAGCATGCTGATAGCTATTTATTGACATTTTCCACTTGTGCCAGAAGTGGAGAAGAGAGAGACCCAGTTTTATAAATAATTAAGGAGAAAGTTTTCCTGCTCTTTTTAGCAGGTGATACTTGTGGCTTTGTTGTGGTTTTTCACACTGGTGAGTGATAATGACTTGTTAAATCAGACACTGGGTGGGACAAATTTAACAAGAAAGGAAATAAAAGCACAGCTTAGTGTCTTCTGCTGTGAATGAGAAGTCTATAAAATGTTTTAATGCGCGGTGAAAAGAGAACTATTTCGCAACATATTTACATTCTTAAAAGTTTGCATGTGTTGTGGCTTTCTGATATTATAGAGCCTTTGTAAATGTATTTTAAACTACAAGAAAGATCCACAAATTGTATATGTTAAATGTTACAATATTAAGCTTCAACAAATGGGCACATATAGTCATCTGATAAGAATGCATATTAAAAAACGATTTCTATTTTTGTGTTTAAAGCACAAATAAGGTGATAACATATCTAAAGAACCGAGAAGGTCCAGATTCAGGGATCACATTCAGCAGCCTTGTTCACTGTCTAAGTTACAGATCTCTTAATCTAATCAAGTTATAAATTTTCTTTGTTGCTTTGCTCATGGTGGCATTCGTGCACTTTCACCATAGGAACCTGTGCAGAGCCTCTCTGCTGAAGACCCATGTATTTGCAAAGCAGTCTATGCAGAGACATCTACTCAGTGTGGATGAATAAGAGACTCCATCAATCTGTCACTGATTGAGATAGTACAGATGGAGGTTTGAGGCTCCCCGATGCTAGGTGCTGTCCACTGGGGTGTAAATTATGACCCTGCCTCACTGTGTGGGTTAGTGGCCCTGCCTCACCAGAGTCTGACCTGCAGTTCTGGAGTTTTTCACTTCAAAACCACCATCTTACCGCGATCAAGATCAAACAGACCCAAAGTTAGTGGATACTGTGCAACTAAATGATTTATCACAACGAGCACAGCAAGATTCCCTTCCCTTCTGTGCCTTTGCTTTCACAATCTCCTCGTTCGCACACACATGGCTGCGTACTCTCTGAAACGCGTCTCTTTGATTGTGACAGGGTAAGTGTGCACCACCATTAATATGTCCATTGGTGTGAAATGCCTGCTTGTGCAGCGAGTGTAAATTATCATCTTAGCAGACACGTCAACATCATGTCCCCTGTCTCTTAATCACTTTTTAAGGAAGAGCATTGACAGCGAGGTTACCCTGTTAACTTCCCACACCTTCAGTCCGCAGCCCTCCTGACAAGAAACGTGTAAATCCTTACGGTGTCATTATGAAAAACACTTGGCTTCATAAATCTGTTGAAACAGGCTCTTTTTCTCTGGCAAGCATAAGACACAGCAGAGACAGCTTTTCTGGATGTTTATTTGTCTGTGGAAAAAAGCATGACATTTCTTTATAAATTACTTCCTCCTTGTCCACTGATCCCATGAACGAAACTATGTTAAAATGTTCTTTAAACACTCCCTTGACCTGAAATATAAAGAGTGGTTAAGTACACAGGAAACCCATCAAACCTCAAATGGTACCCCCCCCCCCAAAAAAAACCCCAAAAAAACACTATGAATGAGAGGAGAGATCAGTTTTATTGTTGATTCATGAAGATTACGCTACACGTGGACTTGGTTTTTTGGTCTATCTTTCATTGGGACTGCAGATTGACTTCTTATATAATTCGTGTAGTAAATAATATTCACATTAAGTCTGATAAAGAGGGAGTTTAAGTGCTGGGACTCATTGCTGACTAAACAAAAATTTGCCTGGAAACTTTGTCAAACTGGCACCAATATCAGTTTTGGGATGTTATTAGAAAGGTGTGTATTGTATTAAGTTTGTTTCTTGTATAACTTCGGAGTCAGGATGAACAGCCGTTATCAGTTACCTACTCAAATTGACGAGACAAAGATGCTTGCCAGGCAGTGACAATGAGGCTGCCCTTGCCAAACCCAGGAGGGCAGGGTGGCATTGTCTGAGGGTGTGTGTGAATGAAAAACATGAAGGCTCCATGGTGTCAGACATGTGGAGAGGAGTAGGAGAGAAAAAACCCAGCTGGTCTCCACTTTCACATGCTCTCCACTCACTTGTAACAGTAGTAATTATAAGACTTTTGAACACCATCCAAAACCAGAAAGGAAATAGAGGTCCTGTGATAGGGGAGGATATGAAACTTCCTGCGCAGACGAGTGTTGCAGGTGCCCGTAGGATTCATCTGGCTGTGGAATCTTGGCGTGTTGTGTGTAAACACACACGTATGTACCCCCCCCCCCACACACACACACTCTCACATACACCCCTGAACCTCCCCCATCCCACTGACGAGAACTGAGTAGCCTTACATATTCTTTCAGCATCTGAGCTGTGAGAAGAAGCAAAGAGCCAAACAGATGTTTTGTTGGCTGCAGGAAGTATTTTGGCATTTCTTACTTCCCATTACAGTTCATTCTGAAAAAAATGAATTGACACAAGTACCACACAAAGTTTTTATTAATGCGAAAAAAAGGAGGTCAGTAATGTTCACATTTTAAAAGAAAATAGAAGCTAAATTGAAATATGCTAGAAAAAATATCTTTGAGCACAGTGGGAAGCATGGTGGCATGGTGGTTAGCACTGTTCCCTCACAGCTAGAAGGTTCGGGCCTTTCTGTGTGGAATTTACATGTTCTACCTGTGTTTGTGTGGGTTCCCTCCCACAGTCCAAAGACATGCAGTTACTGGGGTTAGGTTAATTGGTGATTCTAAATTGCTCATAGGTGTGAGTGTGAATGGTTGTCTGTCTCTCTGTGTTAGCCCTGTGACAGGCCGGTGACCTGTACAGGGTGTGCCCTGCCTCTCGCCCTATGACAGCTCCCCCCGTGGCCCCGACAAGGATAAGCAGAAGTGGATGGATGGAAAATATGTTTAAATCGTGTTTGTTTATATTATGTCTCATCTTTTCAGGATCCCTGTCACTCTCAGGCTTGCACTGGATGATGGGACTGACAGTTTTTATCGAAACGCATGAGAGTTGCTAAATGTTAGCAGCTGCCCTGTGACCCATGCAGGAAGCCCTGACCTATAGGCTTACTCATCCACATCAGGCCTCCTCGTTATTATTCGGGCAACACATATCACACTCGGCTTTAATCCTCAAATTCACATGAATAGCTGCAGAACTAGATCTTTAAACACTTTTTCATACTTATTGTTTAAAAGAAAATGTAGAGTCAGTAAATCCCTGGATTATTTGTGTCCATATTAATTGTTTTCTTTCATCTTATGTGCACTTTCTGGATTTTAAGCACTGAATGGCAGCCCAGACTTTCATAAACATGAACCTATCATGTGAAGTGATAGTAACGACGCCGCAGGGAATGGGAAAGAAAACACTATTAGTCATTTGAAAATGTGAACCCTTGCACTTGCTTTTTCATCCTTGCGTTCTTTGCCCCTCGTCCAAATGATCCTAAAAGCAATTTTAAGAAACCTTGAGAGTTGATTTACAACTCTGGCCTGTCATCTTAATCAAGTCTCTCAATGGAACGAGACAAAAGTCTAACACCAGTCCGAGCCCAGTGAGAGGGCTGAGCCAAACGGCGTCTGACAGTTGTCCTTTTCTGGCTGTGATTTAGGTGGGGCCTGCTCCACTGTTGTCGTGCTTCATCCGTTCTCCTTTAGCAGCATCTTGTGAGAGGGGTTACGCCATGCATAAAGCTACCCATGGTCTGCATTCTTGCTTGGACTGTTGAGGCTGTCAGGGGGCTCCTCTGATTTAGGGCGCCCCACTTCAGTGGCCCCTATAAATTTAAAAACTAATTCAGTGCTCTACAGGACTTTTTGTTTTTGTAGCTGGCCCTCTGCTCCTTATTGTTACTGACAATTTTATGAAGTGCTCTTAATGAGCAGCAGATTAAAGGTGGCCTCTGATGGAAGGCGCCTGAGAATACCAGGCTGGTAGAGGGAGAAGTTACTCAGGCTTGTGTTCAATTCTGTGTGTGGGGGACAGTTTTGGGGGTAACCAGTACAAAGGAATCATGGGAGAATGAGTGTGTACCATATTTTTGCTTTGTGAACTGGTACATAGATATACTTAAACACCTTAAACATGTGCATGCGAGATAATCAGATGCAGAGTCCACATTATGAGCCAGTGAGCCATGGGAATGACAAGGAGGAGGGAGTGGGGGGAGCAGAGTGATGTGTTTTTACTGCAACTCCAACGGTTTTCAGACTCTTTGGCATTTTATACCAGCCTGAAAGTAAACACAGCTAACACTTTACAGCCAATTAAATAGTACTTAGAGCCCGGCGTTTATGGAGGTAAACATGTTGGAGAGTTTAGGGAGGCTACAACCTGTGGGATACTTGAACCCTGCTCTCAGTACATCAGAACGCCTCTAAAGTAGAAGGAGGGTAAGAGCGTATGTATACACAGAGGGATTTGTGCCAGCAGATGTTCTTCTTACACACTATCTATCAGACAGACTGACAGCCATTAAAAACAGTGTGTGAGTAAGTCGGCCTAATGAATGCAAACATGTCAGCGGAGAAGGAGATTTTTGTTGCTGACTTAATATGCTTAAGATACATTTCACACAACTTCACATCAAAAGGCATTTTTGTGTCATAAGTCTCCATTTTTGGGGGATTGTGTAAACAGTTATTTTTCTTTTTGTGCACAATAGGTATTGAATATGTCCTGTTTTGGAATCCAAGGTTGGTTGTTTAATGGAAGACTTGTTTTAATGCATCACAGAAACCAAGTGCAGCACGTGTTTTATGATCTTGTAAACGAGCAGCAATGTTGTGAAACGTGTGTCTGTGTACTTGGAGGTGGGGTGGGGGTGGGGGGGTATGTGGGGGTGGGGTGGGGGCAAGTGTGTGTGATTGGGATTTATCTGTACCCCCACATCCACCCACCCCCTTTGCCTGGATGGTGGAACACTCCCTAGAGAGCAATGCTGGACAGACAGGAATCTCTGTCCAGATTTCCAGAGATTCTCCCTGGACGTGCTGCTGCGTGAGAGCTGTTTGTCTTAAACAGTCCACAAGCGCATAGCTGCAGCAAAATGGTGCGGTGAATGCATGCTTAACACAATTTAAAAAAAAAAAAGGGTAGCCATTGTTTCCTAATCAAACTTAGTATATTTGGATATTGCCTTTTCAGTCTTTCAGTGGTATACATGAACAAGCTATGTAAGGTTTTTTCTCTTTTTCTTTTGCAGATATTCATCAACAATGAGTGGCAGGACTCTGTTAGTGGAAAGGTCTTCCCAGTCTACAACCCAGCTACTGGAGAGCAGATCTGTGAAATCCAGGAAGCAGATAAGGTAACTGTTACACTGATAAAATACAGCATGTTAGGATGGAGGAAATCAAAGTAGTAATACAATATTAGATAAATATAAAAAACCCACAAATAATAAAACAGGAATCCACAAAAAGGATCACACACATTGAGATGTAGACACTTGGGTAACACACAGATGAGCTGACAAAAACAAAGAGTAAAAGAGGACTACACACAGGTGGGAGGGAAGCACAGGTGAACCTGATGGGGGCGGGGAAAATGTTACCAAAGGACAGAAAGGAGCACAAGCAGAAAGTAAAACCACAACGAGACACTTGAGGAAAAAGTCACATTCAAAGTAAAACAGTAAGTAACCAAAAAACAGGAAGTAATAATGAAAGAGAATGAACAGCAGCAGAACATGACGACTGCCACTAAACAGGGCAGGGTGGGACAGAAGGCAAAGAAGGAAGAAGATAAAATAGTAACTATGCAAAAAAAATAGAAGCCATGGGGACCGTGGCACCTCTGAATGGTTTATTTCATATCACTGCATTAAGCTCAGCAGACTGTTGATATGTTTTGTGTGCAAAAGCAGTAAATAATCTGTTAAATATAGTCAAAAATAATTCACAGAAAACTTATAATGCTAATTTCTCCATTTTTATTCTCAGACTTTACATTATTCAAAATTATCTTTGTTAATCTTGCTCACGGCCTTGGTGTATCCTCTTAGTTCATCCTCTGTCTGAAACAG
>JAMQGT020003769.1:0-41260 GCA_024447675.2 Pterophyllum scalare | reverse complement strand
CTGTGTGACCTACTTCGTTCAGTTACGTATTGCTATCCTAAGTAGGACTGTATTGTGTTTATTACTGAAACAACCACAGCAAAGAGATCAGCATCAATCAAAGGTATATTCTGATTGTCAGTTTCTGAATGTTCTGAAAGTATGGAGACATCCAGCTGCTTTAGACAAAAGCCTAAAGACTTGCTAGCTGCTTTGTGAGGCTGCATTTAGACAATGTATTCTGACTTCACACATAATGAGTAATACACTGCCCCAAAACACACTTTAAAAAATTTTTAAACTTCTAAGAGAGCATGTCCTAATGACCCAGTGCTCCAGCACTGGTCAGTAATTATCTCCATTTCCCTCATGTTTAGCAGCTGATGTTTTACAGTCCCTTAATTAAAATAAACCATGCCTTCTTTTACTGGGCTTATTAAATGAGACAAATGACACACACAGCATAGTTAACCTTTGAAAGCTATCTTTTTGTCTCCCAGTAATCCTTACCGTTTTTAGCATACTGTGCATAGTCTTGCATAATTATGGCACTGTCTTGACCTTAAATAAATCAGTTACCAGTAAGAAGCAGTAATTGAATCGTGGAGTCAAAGCATCTGGTAGTCCATTTGTTCTCAGTGTTAATTGTAAACATTAATTGAGTTCTCTTTTGACGTCAACAGCGGTTCTTCATGGCTGCTGACGCGTGTGCCTAACAGCACGTTTGACTAAAGAGTTCTGCACCCTCAGTGACCGCTATGCGCAGACGTATTAAAAATTCATTAAGAAATCGTATTTCTTTTTTGTTTTTCACAGCATTTGAGTATTTCAGACTGAGTCAGAGTGCTGCTGATTTACATGAATCTTTTTTCACACTATGCTTGCTCAATTAGTTTAGATCATTTAGCTGGAGAAACACAAAACAAAACACTTGTTTTGGTGTTCTTGTACTACTGCTACACCGGATTACATCAAACTGTACTTTGGAGTTTTTTTCTTCAGCAAAAACTGATTTTTTTTGAGGAACCAGTGAACACTTAGAAAATGAACACGATACTCTTGAGTTGCCTGTTTTTAATGGAAAAAGTATAGTTTATATCATGCCTGACCGGCACATGCATAATTTCCAATAAAACTTGGCATAAGGCAAGAGAGTGTCCTTTAACAATGCAATATAGAAGCTACTTTAAGCTGTTCCCTTAATTCTTAAAGGGTCACCACAGCCGGTGACTCTGCATGTTTGATTTGGAAGATTTTTATTTATTTTTTTTTACATAGGATGCCCTTCCTGATGCAGCCCTCAAAGGATTTCCTGCCAGGAAGGTTTTGCTTGTAGGGCAAATGTGTAAACCACTATACTATGGAGTAACTGTAGTATAGTTATACTACAGTATTATAATCACTATCATCATCATTTCTATTTATTGGACTTTATACCAAACTGCACATGACATGCCTACCAATGGTGTGAAATGACTGCATGTGTGTCCTAAAAATGTCAGAAAGCCATTTCTGCTGCTCCCTGAGAAAGATTAGGGTGGACAGATGCTAATCAACTGCCAAGGGAGACCAAAGTGATGGATAGAAAGAATGAAAGAGAGGTTTACATTCAGAGTAGGAGAAAGTAGGAAGATAGTGGCCAGGGAAACAGAAGAGGGAGAAATATCTATTGAGAGAGAGTCTTTAGTTCAGTTTGCTGCTCATGTTTCAGATGATTTTTGTAGCCTCGTGATTTGTCGAGCTTTGGCTCAGACTACAGTTTAATACAGACGATCTTCTGTCATCTTTTTCAGATTGTGAGGATTGCACCTCATGCAGCTAAATCCAAAACAACTCAATGTTTGTTTGCTTTTGTTTTTTCTATATAGATTTTTATGTATGAATTAAATACAACTTACTATATTATTCCCCAGCAGGCCTGTCGCTGACTTGGCTCAACAACAAAGCTGCAGCTAGCCCAAACCTGCAGGCATTCTCCCAGCAGCAGACCGGAACCACAATCTGTCACCTCCACCAGCACCTACTGTAGTACAGTGCAGCCCTGTGCAGCTTTCACAACCTCCCCTGACATCCTTCATGTCTCCCCCGCCTTCATCAGTTCCTCATGCAACCTTTAGTGCACCATTTCCGCAAGTGTCTTCCCTGAAACTGTTCATCATCCACACATCGACTTCCAATTCTTTTGACGTCATCTGCCATAGACCACTGCTGGTAGCTGAAAGGTAGCAGAGTAAAAGCTCTAGAAATACACCCAAGTAATATTTAGACTGAATTTCAGTTGATAATAAACGTCCCAAAATGTGTGGTCTCAATTCTAAAATTAAGATTATGACGTGATTGTCACACTCACTAAGCACCGACTGGGAGGTGTGTAACAGTGTGGTGTAAAACACCTCAGAAAGCACTTTCAATCTGAGAGAGGGAGCTTTGGAGCAGCAGTAAATCAAGTTTCTGTGAAGGAACATGATGGGAAAATTTAAAGAGAACAGTGAGAAGTCAGGGGCAAACTAATGACATAGCAGCCCCCATTGACAGTGCAATATTTGTGGGCATATAATTATTTAAACTTCATTGTTCTGCAAGAAAGCCCTGCGACAGACTGGCAACCTATCCAGGGTCTACCCTGCCTCTTATCCTATGGCAGCTGGGATACACTCCAGCCCCCCCACCCCACCCCTGAAACAGCTACTTTTCTTCTGTAATTGAGGAATATAGAAGAAAAAGACATGATGAACTCCAACTCTTTTAGAGGAAATGGACATTTTGCATCAATATCAATATACAAACATGTAAATACTGTTGGGAAAGTTATTTTGAATATTGTTTTTTGTTTTGTTTTGTTTTTGTTTTGTTTTTTGTACCATGTATGCTGAAATGACCACTCACTGTTGACACTGAAGAGCAGATGCAGTAACTCTCCCCATCATTAACCTTCTCATGTGATTATTATGATCAGGTTTCATAATCATAATTTAATTTTATGATGGGAACACAGGTGGAAAGAAAGATGGATGGAAAGGTTGAACAAAATTAAATCTGGAGCAAGTGAAGTGAGTGGGTACTGTGATTACTCTTATTAACAACATCATTATATCCATTTGCTTCTAAGAACTGATTGTCAGCTAGTAAATTCTGCTCCTTGAACTATCTACCTGCATGTTTGTGCTTGTGTTTACTCAAAGATAGGTCTGGATGTATTCAGCAGCTGTGATTTGCTGTAATAGTGACAGAGTACTGCAGGACTGACTCGACTGAATTGGCCCACTTAGCAAAAATGAGCCCATGTGCAGTTTCCTGGTCTAACCATAACCGTGATTCAGGAAGGAGCCTAAAGTAATCTGCCCAGGGTCATAACTTGCTGTAGGGTTGCTAAAAGGGAAAAACTGGGCAGTTTCTCTCCTTTTTGGTGGTGGTCATGACCTGTCAGGGCACAGGAGCCCTGCAAGACTGCCACTGTCATCCCCCATAGTATCATCATGCTACTAGAGGCTCCTAATTAGGGCCCGAGCACGAAATGTGCGAAGGCCCTATTGCATCTGCTCCATTTTTAGGGCCCTCATTCGCTGCTGTCATTTCCACAACTTTCACCTGTTGGTCAACCAAAAATGTTGCCATATAATTTTTTGATTGTTTGATGTGGTGCATTTTTCCACTAGTAGGAAAGGGGATGTATGGGATTATATTTATGTCAAATGTCATGCACAAGTAAAACATAATGGGAGCAAATAATTTAATTTTGCGAGCACAGGAATTACTGCGGCCCACCTGCAATACCTTCGCGGCCCACTGAGGGGGCACACTTTGGGAATCACAGGTCTATACTTGAACATACAGCCAGTGGATTTTAAAACCACAGTTTGTTTTCCAGTTGAAGCAATAACTGAGAAGTAAGCAGCTTTTATTTAAATGAAAAAAGTTTTGACTACTTTTGACTCATTTGATTCCATGGGTTTTTGAAAAAGCTGAACAGCTCATCGAATCCAACCTGGGACAATTTCAGTAAAACACAGCTGAACAACCCACCTCTGCAGCTGAGAAAAATGGCATTTCTGACAGATGAAATTCGGAAGAGGAAAGAAGAAAAAAGAGAAAAGAGAGAAGAAAAGAAAAAGGAAAAGGAAAGAAGAGAGCAAGAATATGCTGACCACGAGCTTTTTTACAGAGGTTTAAAAGCAGCTTTTTCAGTCCACAGTTTTCTAACTACATAAAACTAAATACAAACAACAACTAGTGTAGAGAGAAGCTTCTCAGAATAACAGAAGACCCAACTGGCCGTGACAGATGGCTGCTCCTACCTGAGCCTGGTTCTGTCGAAGGTTTCTTCCTGTCAAAGGGGAGTTTTTCCTTCCCAATGTTGCCAAGTGCTTGCTCAGATGGCATCATTGGAGGCTTGGGGAAATTGCTGTTTTAAACTGAAGTTATATAAATAACTTTGAAATGTAACATATGGAGATTTGCCACATATATTGAAATCTAAGGAAATGGGAAATTTATTTATACGTACATGTTTATGTATAAATTTGCAGAAGAACAAATGAACATGCACAGGGAACATTTTTTTAAAGGCAAAAAGAGGAAGGGAAAAAACCTACTAAATAATTTTACCATGGTAACCAGAAACAAAAGGATGAAGCATGGAGTGCTGTTGCTTCTGCTTCTTCAGGATGGAACTTCAGAGTACCAAAACATCCTCAGACTTTCAAATATTCCCCCAGCCATGTTTCACTGTGGTTTCATTCTCTCTCTCTCTCTCCTGTAGGTCTCCTTACCTACATTCATTGTGCTTCATCAGTAAAAGAACCATCCATGAGATGCTGCTCCACCTATCAGACCGCTCCTAGACAATGGTCATTTGTGAAAGAGAGAGTAGAAGTTTGAGGCACTTCTCCTAGATTGTATTGACATTCCATTCAATACTATGACATTCCCTTCAGTGCTGAATTGACCTGCAAGTGTACAAATATATAAAAATGTGGGATTTGTAAATAAAACATATTTGTGCATGCTATATAGATGCTGGCTTTCACAGTGCTCAAGGCAATGTCTATGCAAAGTTTCATCAAACTTGAGGCCCTATTGTAATTACTTCGTTTTTTTATTATTAGGGCCTGAGAACAAAATGTGCGAAGGCCCTATTGTATTTGCTTTTGATCATTCAGGCAAACGAACTGCTTTTGTGAGGGCCTAAACATGCTTAAAAAAGTCATGAAATTTTGCACACATCAGGTCTGGTGAAAATGTACATATTTTAATGGTTTCAGGCATGGCCCTTTGAAAATGGCTCTACAGCACCACTTTTAGTTCAATTCCCACTGCTGTGTTTCACGTACATGTATGAAATTTGGTACGCATATGTAACATGTCTGATCACATTATCACTTTGTATGAGTTTATTCTAAGTGCTGCAGGTCATTGATGATGGATCCACTTCAAAGACAGTTTCAGTATAAACAGTATAAGCAGTATAAACACCAGGGCTCACTGACAGAGAGAGGTCAGGATGTCCTCAGCAGCTCACCTCAGTATCACTGGCCAGCAGAGCTTCACTGACTTGTATTGAACTCCATTCACAAAGTTTTCGAGCCTCCTCCAGAGTAACATGGAAGTTTCTCACTGGCACACTGACAGCTGCAGAAACTCTGCCGTTTTTAGTTAAATGTTAAAGAGTAAAAGTGGGCTTGTATTAGGGCTGGGCGATATGGACCAAAAGTAATATATCGATATTTTTTAGCTGAATGGCAATATATGATATATACCTCGATATTTTTTCTTCCCAAAAGGTATAAACAAAAAGGCACTTCTGAGTCAAAGCTACATGTCCCAAACGTCACACAGGCACTTTTATTAACATTCAGCTGTAGATCTACATGAGAAATTGCTCAAAAATAAACTATTGGCATATTTAAATAATAATGTGCCTCAAATAAATTAATGATTTTTTTTCTCTATGAAAACAGACTCACAGCTGTGCTATTAAAATGCAAACAGAAATGGTACAGAGCAAAATAGCAAAAGGCTGGCTTATTCTTTAAACAGTGAGTCTGGTGAAGTCTGCTTCGCTGGAAAGTGCTTCATCCTCTGTGTACTCCTGTACATCTAGTACTCTGTGCAAATAACAAAACATGTAAACAGACTGACTGAACAAACTTCATCCTTCAGTCAGCAGGGTTCTAGACAGAAAGTCCACAGACATATGCGCTGACCTATCACAGCAACGGGCCCACCCACTCAATGCGGCGTCTGCAAGCACACAAAAAAGACCCACTTCCACTATTAAGGTCACGTGACTTATGTTCCAGTTTCTGCTATCTAGTTGAGGTATGGCCAGGGTGTCTTGGGGGTCCAGGCGATGCCAAAGCGTACGAACGGACGCAGCACGAAGGCTGTATGTATCCAAAACACGGCGACAGCGGAGGATTTCAGGTTTCCAAAACTCTCCAAAAATCGTTGACGTCACCGGGAAAAGTTGCTACATTTGTTGCGAGTGGAAAACTAAATCTATCCACAAAGTTGCAAAGCTGGCAACACTGTCATGCTGTCGCTTCCTGCATGATTTACGGGTGAAGCGGTGAGGGAGAGAGGCGGGAGACAGTGTGAAGTTGTGTAGAGACAAACAAGTATGATTGTAACACGACTATATCGATATAAACGATATTGTCTCATCTTATATCGCGCATGAAAATATATCGATATTTCTTAAAAACTCAATATATGAGTGAGCCGCTGTCTGTGGGCGGGCCGGGTACTGTCCGGAGTGCCAGAACTGAGGAACAACGTGAGGCGGATCAGCTGACTTGAAGGGGTCTGCCCTGAAGTCTTTTGTTATCTGGGCAGTATACTTTGCCCTGTGCCTCTTCATTTTTGACAGCTTTAAAAAAGACAAAAATAAAATCTGAACATGTACCCAGTAAAGCTGTTTAAAAAATGAATGAATTCTAGATCCAAAAAAAGCTAAAAAGATCACAGGATTTGTATTTCTTTTTTTCTTTTTTTTAACTCATTCAACTAAAGAAAGATATGAGCGTGGGGAGTGTGGGAACCTTACAAGTGGGGAGGTAGAAGCTGGTAGACTAACAAGTGGGGTGCACATTAAGCAGGTTAAGGTAGGCTGTGTAGGCTCAATCCAGGAGGAGCAGATGGTGGCAAACTTGGCAAGGAACAGGCGCACTGATGAGTGGTGGAGTGAGAATTTGGGCAAAGAAATAAACAACTACGCAGAGCTCAAAAACCTAATACGAGGAAACTAGAGGCTGCAGTGTTAGTACCACATAGAAGGACTGATGAGATAAGCTGGGATTTAAACACTCCAAATGAACAGATAGATGGATAAGTGTCAGTGTGTGCCAGTTGATTGGCAGAAAGGTGGGAACTTGGCACCATGCCCAGACAAAGATGCACAGAAAGGTGAACAGGGAAGCAGAATGGAGGAAAACAGTGAGGTGGAGGAGGAGATCCAGTCTGTGTGTGTGGGGGGGGGGTTATGGAGTTATGGAGTTATGGAGTTAAGCAGATACAACCCAACAGTCAAAAATATCTTCCTTTTTTCACTCATTTGATGCTGCTGCTGCTGATGGATCACTTTATTTGCTCCACACACAGATGGTTGTATGTCGGTCATGTGTGGAAAGTGCGACACAAAACTATAGCGTGGCAGATTTCACTTATGATGAATCTCAGAATAACGAAAATTTGAATGCATCAATGGGGGAAACTAGATGAAATTCACCTTGATTGGCAAGCTATTAACTTTGACAATCATCAGGCTTGGACGTCGCTGTCAGCACTACGACGGCCTGCTTCTTTCCTTCTTTCGCTCTGTAAATAGCTGTGATCCAGACTCCAAAGCAGAAGTACATGAAGTCCACACATGAACTGTGGGTAGAATTGTATGCCACTTCCAAGCTCATTTCTATTCTGAAAAGGGTTGTTTACATATTTACCGACTGAACTTCGACTGTGAACCCACAGGCACCCCCCTCACAAGTTTACGGTTGAATTCTTTCCACTCCTGATGTTCTAAAAATATCGTTTTACGTCACAACTGCTCAGACTCATCATCGCATCTTTTCCTCTCACCTCATTTTCCTCCTCTCACGTGAGCTATTTCTGTCACTAAATTAAAAATACCCCTACTGTGACAGGCTTTTGACAGAGGGCCTGTACTCCAGCTGATTCTCATCTTATTTGGTTTTTACTTTGGGCTTCGTCAGATGTCGGCTCTCTGCTGATGAGAGCAGTCTGCACTTTCATCTCCACTTTAGTTGTTCTTCCATCTGTTATTTTAAGAAAGTGTGCAATGGATTAGTTCACCCCCTGAAAAGCCTTTGGATTAAGAGGTGTGGAGGATAGCAAAGAGGATGATGAAAAGGAAGAAGATGAAGAGTGGGGATGCAGAAAGAATAGAAGAAGGGGAATAAGAAAGAGGAAGTGGTGTAAAACAAACAAACAGGGAAAACATTAGGAGAGCAACAATTTCATTTCTATTGGTGTTGGGTAGTCAACATCTGTGAAGCTTCAGGTGCAGCAGTTTGTGTTGTATGCCTTTTTGGTTGGCCATTACGTGCTGTTTATCATATTTCTGCTGGCTCCTCTAGAAAACGCTAAAACCAACCCGCTGTTGCTATGCGACTGTTTAACTGTTTCAAGCCAGTTTGGATCCCCTGCGATCTTTTGCTGGAAAAATTCACGACTGAAATCTTCAAAACCATCAGTACCCTGCATGCTGAGACTGAATGCTAAATGTGTGGATACCAAACAGTGCTGTCAAGAAACTTTGACTTCCTATAACAAATAAAAGAAAGTCATTGGTTTGTCAGTCTCATTTTGGTCTGTCGCTACTAGATCAGATCTGGAAAAAGTTCCCACCTCCTCCCCTCAAAATTTACTCTGGGTTTTTGTGGAATAAGTTTGGTATATGTAATGAAGCCGTGTGAGTAACATAGTACCCACTAGTATCATTCAGAATCATAAACCCACTACCCCTACACTATGTAAAAATAACATACACAACATTGCACAATAATTTACACCAATATTGGCATCTAAATTTCATAACTTAGCATTCATAGGTTGACAGTTAGCTCGGTGGGACACATTTCATTGTTGCAAAAACGTATTCCCCAAGTTAGCTGATTAGCTACAAATGACTCCATTATTGGTGTCCTACAAAATGACACATAAAACTGCACTCTAGCAATGTTTATTTCAGTAACAATGCTCAAGACCAAGATGATTGGCTAAAAAGTGTTAATACTGTAACTGCTAGCTTTTACATTAGGGGTCATCAACTACATTTGTCCAAGGGCTGGAATTTTTTCTCGGCAGACAATGTGAGGGCCAGATGCTCTTGTAAAGTCAAATAAAATTGATATATTGATATATCAATTTTCCTTTCAAATTTATACTATTTTTAATGATGTGACTAATTGTATGCATTGTGTGTGTGTGTGTGTGTGATAATTATTTAACGGGTTTTGATGCGACTTGATTGTTTGGTGTAAAGCACCTGTGGCAGTACTATTAGGGGGGCTGGTTGAAAAGCTCTAAGAAATAAGAAATGATGTGATTTTGATGAAATTTACATTATTCAAGTGTGTCTCCCTCACAGTTAAGGCTAGAAGAGCAACACTGACTGGAATTATATCTAATTATTATTATCTGTTATACTCACCACTGTCTTTATTTTTTGTCTCCTCTTCCTCTTTTACTTTCTTTCTTTTATTTCAATCCCAGAAAAAAGAAAAGATAAGCACTGACCTGGGCCTGAAGCCGTTGCCTGCCTTGTCTGGTGGCAAGCAACACCTCTACATAATGATACATATGACCCTAGAAAGCTTACTCCAAGCACACATTTTGAAGTTTTCCTCTGTGGATTTTCAGGAAACAGATAAAACATCCAATGCACAAGAGCTGGTTTCTGTTACTCTAAGTCACAGACATTAAATTTATCATCATCATGTGTCACAGCCAGATGACTGTCTACACAACATGGCATTCTGCACTATGGACCTCCAGCCCACCACAGTGCACATAAGACACTTGAAGTTCAGTCCAGTCCATTCTTTGATGTCATCTATCCATTTTCTTCTTGGGCATCATCTTAGTCTTCTTCCCTCACCTGAACCTTGGAGAACTGTGTTGGCAGGGATTCCCTTGGCTTTCATAATGTGTCCAAACATAGCAATTTCTTCCTTTTGACCATATCCACGAAACTTTCATGGGGCCAAGAACCTTGGCAGCCAATTTTCTGACCTCCTGGTTTGAGGTGTGGCCAGTCCAGTAGATGTCAAGAACCTGCTGGAAGCAGTTCATCTCAAAGGCAGCTATTCTTTTTGTGAGATCTATGTTGAGGGTCAATGATTCACAAGCATACAGTAGGACGGCAAGCACTTGTGTACGCAGCAGCTGGATGTTCAATTTGAGGCTGATTCCAGTACTCACCAAACTGTTTTCATACTGGCAAGGGCCAGTGTCATCCTGGCAATTCTGGCTTTTACTTCCCTTGTGGAGCTTCCATCTTCAGTCTGGATGGCCCCCCAGTTGGTAAATTCAGGCACTTGCTCCAGCTTTGTTCCTCTTATGTCCATTGAGACATGTGTTGTATGCTTTGGTTTCCGTGAGGCTGCTCTCCGTGCCATCTCCAAACTGCTGGTGCTATCAAGTGCCGTTAAATTGGTGGAGTCTATTCTAAAATAATTGTGCCATTGTAGCACTTGCAGTGGTAGCAAACATGATTCTGCAGAAGTTTTTAACAGAGCTTAGTCCTGAAAATTTAAAATGCCTATTTCCTGTACTTAAAAATATTATTAGTGCTCCATAATGAGGTCAAAATATTGCAAATTAAAAAGGGCCTGTAACATATTGTAAAATAGTCATAGTATGAAGGTAAATTGTTGCATTTCTTATTTAATATGCTAGTTATTGCACAAAACATCAGCTTATTCTGAGGGTTTAGATGGGAGGCACTCAACAATTTCAGGTATCATGCTGACTGATGAAGGTACAACAAAAGCATTTGTGAAGATTAGAAGGTTCAGTTTTGCATAAGTGTCTTAAATGCATGTTGAATTATTGGAAGCTGTAGCCGTCGAATGACACTTCATTACTCCAGCGTTTCCAGTCCATCACAGATGAGTGTACACGCAATAACAGAACAGCCTCTGCCAAAACAAAAACAGAACAAAGTTGAATTAATATTTCTTTTAATGGGGTTATGCAAAACTCAGAATTATACCCCCTACTAAAGAAGGATTTACTGCAGTTTGATCACTTATTACTGGTGTATTGGATTGTTAGTTTTCGATAGCTGTACCTAAAAAAAAAAAAAAAAAGGTGAAGAAAATCTCAAGAGAAAGATCTGGGTAAGCTCAAATGAATTTCTGTGTATGATGTGCTGTCCAACCACTTCTAAAGACAAGTGTTCATACTTTCTCCCAGTGGTCACACTTTAAGATGGAGAAAAAGGTCTGGGATCGCAGAGAGCGGTTTGATGTGTTGGATTGTACAAGTGGCGCACATGTTTAGGCAAGCTCTTCACGGAGCTATTTATGTTGCAGTCAGTAATTCTAACAAAACATGATCAAAGCTGGTGTGTACAGAATGTGAAATTTTCTGAAGAAAATTTTAGACCCTTCACATCTCACCATAGCAGGCGCATTGGTGCATTGAAGGAATGGAGAAAATTTGGGGATATTAAAGGGCGTCCTGAGGAGTCAGAGGGGTGTGTGTGTGTGTGTGTGTGTGTGTGCGCGCGTGTGAGATTGTAACAGTATGATCAATTTAGAGGGTGCACTTGAATTGCAGTGCTGACTGGTGTTTTAATTAATGTGGAGGCTGCTTTTCCCACTCACAGTGGACGTCACAACATTGCACTTTTTTTTGGCAAGGTCCACAGGTCATGACAGAAAACAGGACTATTGATTTTAACAAGTTGTTTACCAAACCAGTAGTTTTTAAATGATCCAGTTCTTGTTTAATTATTTTTTTAGATGTCATGCGTGACTCTCTGACACAGCTCTCACATATGTTGCCACTACCGTGATTTGAGAAACACAATATTAGACATTCTAAGCTGAGGCTTAAAACCTGCCATCGCAGATGCCGGAGGGACGTAAGAGTAAACACACCGTTTCGTAAAAAATCTCCTGCTTTGTGGTGACGCCAGAATGTTTCTTTCTCCTTAAATCTGATCTTAAATCTATATTTAGAAAGTGCAGGTGATGGAGGGGAGCAGTGTAGTGATATTCTATTTGGGTCACCTTTTAAGGTCACTCATGCACACCATCAAACAGCAGAATTTCACATGATGTGGGTGTTACTGTTCAGCCAAAACCAAGATACTCTTCCTTCATACTTTATAATATTGAGCTGCATTGGAAATGCAGTATTTATAGACACACAGACACACACACACACACACACAGAATAATAAAACACTACTCAGTTTGTGTAACAAGCACTCAAAGGTCCAATTGATGATTTTTCCATGTCAGCTTTGGTGTTTACATTTTTTACCTTCTTTGTTTGTCTTGTCTCATTAAAATGGGTTTCTGACCTATGTTGTGTTTTGCTTTCCCTGCAACTTTTCAAAATTGTTTATTTGAAAAGATTCAGGTAGAAAAACTGTTTTTCCACAGTTGAGAAGCATGAAATTAGCTGGTACAGTACAGAACCAGGGAGGGCATTAACAGTTGGTGAGAAATGCTGGCTAATGCAGGACTGTTGCTATTTATATCAGAATGTGGTAGAAGATTTGGATGAAAACTGGCTGAGCAAGACAAGTTTATAGACTCATTTTATGTCTTCATTCATTCTGAATGCACTAATATATGGATGAGAAAAGATTCATTTGAAATGTTGAATATTTTTTCTTGTGTGTGTGTGTGGGGGGGTATGCTGCTACTACAAAAATTTTGCTTGATACTGTTAGAGCTGAATAAAAGCAAATGGTAGCGATGGGGACGAATTGCGGGGTAGCTGATAACAGCATAAGAAGATGTATTTTCTTTGGTCCTTTCAGCAGTGTGAAGGAGGCCAACACTTGAGCCACAACAGCATCACCTTTTCTCCCTCGCTCACACACACACACACACACACATGCAGTAAGGTGTCAAATTTAAGGACAAACCTGAGCCTTTGACCTCTACAGTGATGGGATCTGCTGTGGGAAGGGGGAGCATTTTGTTGGGTTTGCATGCTTTATGTCCACTTGTCCCCTCAGAGAGAAGGGTCATTCGGAAATCAGTGCAAAATAGTCGTGAGTGATCAGCTCTATCCTACGATGAAACATTTCTCTCTTGATGTTCTCTTCCAGGATGACAGTGCCCCCCCATCTAAAGGGCAAGAGGAGTCATGGAATGGTTTAATGACTAGCAACAATTATCACATCTCAGCCCATATATGAACCCATATGACAGTTTTAGGACCAATCTGTGAGACACCATAATCAAAAAGCTAAACAAGGGAACCCTTTTGGAAGTATGGTGTTCCCTCCTTCCAGTTCTAGAGACTTGTAGAATTAGTATCAAGTTAAATTTAAGCTTTCATGCTGGCACCCAGTGGTCCAGCACCTTACTAAAACACTTTATGCTGTTTTTTTCCGTAAGTTCTAACTTCTTTGTATCTCATCAGGACATTTGCTGTCTCAGTGATCACTTTCATATCCACCACTTTCTTCACCTTTTTCTTTCTACCAACATTATTCTCACTGCAATAACAGAGAGCTGAAGGTCACAGCTCCTTTACCTCCTATGTGGCTTTTGGTGACCTCCCTAATGGACCAAGGAGTGGACTGTTACCTGAACCATCAGATACAAAAATATATATATTTCCCTGGGGGGTGGGGGTGTTTAATGCCACCAAGAATATGTAGAGGATGATTCTCTCAATTCGCCACTGAGAATGTGTGTGTGTCTATGCATGCATGCATGTCTAAGGTATATTCTTGCCTATGTGTCACAGCAGGCTTAAAGCTGCAAACTTTTTGAAATATATAAAGGACCAAGTGCCTCTTTAAAGTGCTCCTAATGACAAACCCACTGAGAATTATAGCCAACTCTGCAGTTTCCTCCAGCTCTGCAGATTCATTTAACATTTTCCAGCGCACTGTTTTGGATTTGCTGCCAGCAGCTTTAGGCTATTATTTTGGTTCGCTCTCTTGGTGCTCATCAGCATAATTCCCAGATGCACTGGCAGCTGTTTTCCAACATACAAGCTCTAGCAAACGGTACACTACCTGCGCAGTAACAAACAGCCACAGAGTGGAGCATTCATTTAAAGAGACAGCTTCTCTTTGGGGTTAATTGAAATGAAGCTTAAAGTGTTGGCTTTTCCATTTAACATGAACCAGAGCTCCCGGGGAATGCTTGTGTTGCCCCTTGCCTCCTGAATGTGCAAACTGTTTGGGTTCCTGGCTCGCCATTTTGACATTTAGAGATAATAAGTCAAAATTGTGCTCACTGCTGGCTGGGACGCTCCCAGGAGTCAAAAATAATTAATTCCAGTAATCAAACGCAGACAGAACAATTACACACTCTAAGTTTAACAAGCCCGGTACGCTCGTGCGTAGATGTGCGCGCACAGCCCCTGTCGAATGCCCTTGCCTGCGTCGTGCAGCTCGTTACGTTTGATCCATGCGGGGCTCCTGCGCTTTCACTCGGCACTTGGCGGACAGACGCGCGCAGAGCGGGCAGTGTAACGCTGCTGCTGCTGATTTCAGGGCGGCTCGGTACATCACAGTCCCCATCCAGTCACGCTGAAACAGTGTGGAATTCCTTCACTCCTTCATCGGGGATGCGCATCTGGACTGGAGAGTGTCCCGGGGACAATTACGCGTCGAGGCACTCTACTGTACTTCTCCCTGTCCTCCTGCCCCCGCAGAGGAAATAAACACAACGGCTGAGGACAATTTGGTTGTTTTTGATAGAATGGCAGGCGCCAAGTGCCTTCTGAAGACGCCGAGGTAAGATACCCTAATTATAACGGTTTTAAAGAAAAATAACACGTCGATGAGCGCATATTCCAAAACGAAATCCTGTCTGTACAGCAAATGATTTGTGTGCGTGTTATTCAGACTTTGTGGTGTTTTTGTTTCATTATACCGGAACTTTAAGATTTCTTTTTTTGTTCACACACCAATTTGATGCGATATTTGCAGCGATATTGCTGCACCTTTTTAGGATATAGTGTTTTAGGCATTTTCCCCACAACCCTGGGATGAAGTAAGTATGATGTGCCAGTGCGCTATATGATTTATGTTATAGGCTCCTGATTCAGAACCTGGTGATTTTAAGGTTGTGCAGAGTGCTTGTGTTTACTGTGAGAAAAACGCATTAAATCCACGCAGCGAGGCACCAGAGCTGCTTTCAGAGAAGGCTGTAGGCTACTGTCAGCGCTGTGCAGTTAATAACACGTTTCAGCCAGCCCGGCTTAATTGATAGAAATGTCTGACAGTAACAGTAGTCACGTTTCCAATAGATGTATGATTTTTCACACATTCGTAGTCCGCTTTAGTCCTCTGCTTCATGCAGTCGAAGCCAAAATTGAAGCAACCCATAGACCTTAACATGCCGCGCTAATTATGTTTCGTTGTGGAACCCTTTCCAGAGATGAGAAGATGTCCGTTTGAGGACCAGTAAACTGGCCTGCTCGCCCCTGAAGCATGAAATCCTCAATCGTGCACGCTTTCACAGTGAATTACAACAGCAGACCGGGGGCCTGACACGTCTGAAAAGCAGACATTTCGGGGGGTTAATTGTGTCCTCACTTCAGGCTGAGTACCTCGGGCCCGGGGACACTTGAGCGCACCAACCTGTCAGTCATCACCGTGTCGTGATGGAAAGGTCGTTAGGCGCAAAGATTAAAAAGGAGGTCGCGCGTGAGAAATTATTTCCGTTTGTCTCTTTCAGTTTTCTGCGAGAAACACTCATCGTGTGCACGAAAACCACTGACAATCGCCATTAAAAAGTATTTTATCCATATTTTTAACCTTGCATCCATCTAGTTCACCACAGAATCATTGCCTCTCTATTTCTGTCTCTGTGTGTGTGTTGGGTGGATGTTGTGATGCGCGCCTTGCAGACACAGCATTCTATTTAAAGCACATCATATCCACTTATCTCCAGCTCATTTTATTTTCCAGTGCATCAGGCCATTCACAGCAAACTCACTTTTCCTGTGACACAGTTATTTACATCAGACATGTTCATTAACTGCAAATAGATACAGTTGTGTGATCCCCGGGGGCTTTCGAAACAGAATGCTTTTAATTTGCTTTGAAATATGTGGATTATAGAGGGCGGGAAAAAAAAAACAGATGTTCCTATTTAAATATGCATCCCCAGCCTCTTCATTTTCCAAATTGATCCTCATTAATGCCATTCCAGATAAGCTTCGATTTGGCTTATCTCAGTGAAAGCATGCATAGAGGATAATGACGCCTTCCTGAGATTTTGGAGTTTGCTGTGTTGTGCGTCGGTTTGTTGTGCAGTCTGACAGACATGCCCGTCGCTACAGTTTGTTGAATAATTTTGTCCTGTGCGCCAAACGAAGGTCACATATTGTGATCCTCTCTTACCGCTGCTGTCCAAGTCAAATTTTAGGATCTGGCACTGCTTATGCTACACGCTTGTTTGATATCAGCGTGTTTCAGAAAATGGAAACTGGTTCAGATTCTTGTGAACAGAGTGAAAGCCTTCTGCTACATGCAGCACGGTATATGTACATTTCATGCTGAAGGAGAAGACACCACGTACATGGCTTTTTCATAAATGATGCGATAAAAGGGTCTTGCCATCTAAAGACAGTGAATAAATAATAAACTTCAGTTATTCATGAGAAATGTCACTTTGGTTGGCCATAAACTGTTACCTTTTCTTGACTGTAGGATCAGGGCCAGGGCATTGGGAATGGTTTTGACCCTGTCTTGCTGGGTTATGAAAGATCTAGCTGAAGAGAATTAAGTATCTAGCACAGAATATTGAAATACATCTTCTGTCTGACAATAACGCTTAATTCAATAGAAGAGTGCCCCAGCTTGACAGTATGAGCAAATGTGACAGTCATTGGGCCACTGCAGTCAGAGCAGATAACCGCTCTTTACTGATCCCAGATTTTTAAAAAGGGAAGTCTTTGAGGAGAACTCGCTCTGACAAAGTCAACTCTGTGCCCTTTTGCCTTACAGTAACTTCCAGTCATCTGCCATGTTTGAAGGCTCAGAGTCTATCGAGGTGGAGGGAGGTAGCACAGAGAGCACTGTGGCATCATCCATCAGCGCCTGTAAGAAGGTAAGAATGGGCATTCAAAAACTGTATTGATAGTAGTATCTTACATAAGTATAACATGACTGCTTGTCATCCAGTTGGCGGTTTTGCCTTTTTCTCAGTTCATGTTCTCGAGTGCCTGTCCATCATATTTGTCTCCCCCATCAGTTTATATGTTTGTGCTTCCAGCAGTGCCAGAAATTTTCATTTCCTCCTCCTGGGTGCCAGTGACACCCAGAGGTTGCATAATAGGAGGAATAGCAGGGTCCTCAGGTCAGCCCAGTAGATTTATCACATCCCAGTGCCACAGAGGCAGGACGGGAAATAGTACAGATCAGTGGGCTGAGGTGGTGGCTAGATTGAATTTCCTTTCAAAGTGTGTGTAGTTCTATTAGTGCATGTGTGTGTGTGTGTGTGTGTGTGTGTGTAGAGAGAGAGAGAGAGAGAGAGAGAATGTGTGTGTGCACCTGACTGTACATTATGTATGTGTACAGGTGGACTCTCATTAGCCTACTGCTCATGTTCTTAACTGACTTCCACCTGAGTGTCCTGTACAGACAGAAGGTGATATCTTTGTTATAATTGGGCCTCCGGCTCCACTGACCTGTGGCAGCAGCCTTTGATATGATCACACTCAGTGAGATCAGCTGACTCTACGTCACTTTTACCTGGCTGAAAGCCTGCACAGATGGTCTATTCCAGAGGGTACAAGCAACGGGGGGGGGGGGTAATTTGCCTCTAAAAATATATAGTGGGAATGAACAATATAGTCACATGTCAAAGTAATTGCATAAGAAAGGTATTATTTATATAATGCGATTTTAACATTTTATCTGCTGCATTAAAGTAGTACAAACTGTGTGAAATATATCTTCTTTTACAAATAAAAAACATTTTAAATATATACAACATGATGGTTAAAACTCATTACGGTGATAAGAGGATCCCTGATTTTATTCTTCCAATTCAGAGGTTAAAACAGCTTGGTCGACAGTTACGACACACAAGATTATTAAACAGAAGGACACTTGACTAATACGCAGCTGTGTGACTATATTTTTTTCCTAAAAATTTTATTAAAATATGCCTCCAGGGAGGACACAATAACTGTTAAAAATACAATGCACTGTGTCTGCTTAGCTGACTGATTTCTGATCCTTTGCTCCAGAAACTTAAACTGAAATAAATGTCCTAGAGAAAGGTCAATCGATCCCATCTTCCTGAAGGGAGAACACAGACTAGCAGATGAAAGTGGATGGGTGACTCAGAAAGTGTGTGTGTGTGTGTGTGGAGTGATGCTCTGTGTGCAATCTGTGAGTTTTCAGTGCTGCTGAGTCTGAGCAGAGTTCATCTGTGTGCTTTAGGTTCTGTGCAGTAACAGCGTGCTGGACTCATCGGAGTACTGGCTGAGGAATGAAAAGGCTCTGTGCAGACTGGGACTGCTGGATGACGACACGGAGGGCGGCTGCACCACAGTGAGTAGCATACTGTAGATGATGAAACGCGCGCACCGTTTTGGCAACAGAGTCTGACCACGTCAGTTCTAGTGAGGAGTCTTTAAGATGCGGGAAGTGTGTCTGTGATGTTAAGCGACAGCAAGGAAACAGTTTGAAATTGAAGGCAGATATGATGTGACGTGGCTTCTAAAAACTGGACTGTCTACACTCTGCTTTCACTCAGTGTGTTTTACAAAGAGAGTTACTTTACAGCAGGTTGTTGGTGGGTCCTTGATGCGATTTTACTGACAGGCTTTGCTCAAAAGTTCTCATCTTTTACTTTAACTTTGAGTAGAAGCAAACTATGCAAGTCTATTGTGCTTTCTGTTTTTAAAAGCTCAGTTTAATAACCAGGGTCTTGACTAATGACCCAGGGCACCAGAAGTGGGGGGTAAAAGGGCTTTTAGCCACTTTCAATGACATTTCATGTGTTGCATGAACACATTTTAAGCTTTTCGCACATCATTTAATTTGCTATTTTGCTCACATTGGGAAATTGTAAATGAACAGAGTGAAAACACAGAGTGGAAGCCTTTTGTTTTTGTTAGCATCACTCACTTGTTTTAAATTGCAAATTGAGTATGAATTACATGCGGGATTTGCATTTGTCAGTCGCTAAAAGGCACTTATTTCTTGTTCAGGAATGACCGGTGTTTGATCCTTCAAGCATATCAGTTAAATTTTACACCATCCATTGTTATGTGATATAAACGAGATCAGCAGTCTTAATAAAATGGCTTACGCTGGAGTCTTACAAGCTTTAATGTAGGTGGGACTCATTAAGGAAAGTAGCTGAAGTACACAATCTGTTCCCTCTAATAATACCAGCTGTTTCTTAATAAGAATGGCATATTCATTCGCACTGTCATAGCCTAATAACAAGTCTGCATTCAAGACCCTCAGGGATACAATTAAGTTTCTTAACTTCAGCTGCAAAGTATCTCCTATCTCTTTGCTGCTTGATTTTTTAAATTATATTTATATGTTATCTAAATGTATTTACTTGTAGACTCCAAGAAGCAGCAGGTCACATCTTGCAGCCTCATTTTATTGACAGCAGGACCAGCTCTATAGACCAAAAGAGGTTTTACTTTCCAATTCTACCAGTTCTAAGGATTCTACTGTTTATTTTTATTTTTTTTGCATGTTAAAAAATGACACTAAAGGGAACACAGTGCTTCCTGGTGGGTGTGGCTCAGGCTCAGGAGGTAGAGCAGGTCATCTACTAATTGGAAGGTTGGCGGTTCGATTCCTAGGTGCTCCATTCTGCATGCTGCAAGATGCTGAACCCTGAGTTATTCCATTCTGCTCCCGATGTGTTCATTGGAGTGTGTATGTGTGTGCAAATGTTAGATAGAAAACATTTAGATGTAGGAAAAAAAAGTGCATTTATGAATATGGGTGAATAAAGACATGTTGTATGAAGCTCTTTGAGTACTCAGAGTAGGAAAGTGTTATATAAGAACCAGTTCATTAAACACATATAGCATCAGTATGTGATGACTTGGGAGTGGACACGGGTTGGTCCACCAGTTTAGTTCAGACTGAAATGTCTCAGCAACTATTTGACTGATGACTGTGAAATGTGGTATAAATACACATTGTAACACACTGTAAGTACATTTTTGAGGTTATTTAATAGTAAATGCATGTATGTGGCTGGAGACTGGACACATATGTAGTAGACCTTATAAGTTACTTTTAATTTAAAAATCATCACATAGCTATTTCAAATTATTTATGACCACTTAATGTTTGCACATGTATATTTTCATCATCTCTCTCATTATGTCTTCCTCCTCCTCCACCACTGCCCTCTCTCCTCCCTCATTTCCACCTCATCCTCTTCCTCCGCACCTCAAACCTCATCTCCTGAACTGAAGTCAAGGCTCTAAAGCACAAAAACATGTTTAAACATGCTAATTTATTCCCGATATTGTAGCAATTACTTATTGTCAGCAGGCTAGGCATGCAACCCTCCCATCTTCAGACAGCTGGCAACAAGCCAGCTAACATTATGCCAGCTAATGTAAGACTCGAGCATCCTAAAAATCACACTTCCCCTCTTATAAACATTTTGATTACATTCTCAAGAAACAGAATTCAGTTGACTGCAGTCTTCTGACATCTAGTGGCGAGATTTTACACCCCCATACCTTTAAGATTTATCTAGCACTTATGGGTGTCACAGAAAAACTCTTTAGGCCAGTAAATTTTCAGGTCCTCTGACACGCTATAGCTTTTACCAGACTTGAATATACACCAGAGTTTATGAATGCTTTAAAACCATAATAAATTCAAATTCAGTTTTATTTATATGGTGTGAAATCACAACAGTCAGCTCAAGGTGCTTTATATTGTAAGTAAAAGACCCCATAATAATACAGAGAAAACACCTACAATCAGATGACCCCCTATGAGTAAGCACTTGGCTACAGTGGGAAGGAAAAACTCCCTTTTAACAGGAAGAAATCTTCAGCAGAACCAGGCTCAGGGAGGGACAGCTATCTACTGTGATTGGTTGGGGGTGAGGGGAGGGAGACAGGACAAAAGACACGTTGTGGAAGAGAGCCAGAGATTAAGAATAACTAATGATTAAAACAGAGTGGTGTATGAATAGAGTGAAAAGAGGTGAAGAAGAAGAACACTCAGTGCATCATGGAAACTCACCAGCAGGCCTGTTGCACCATGACTGAGGGTTCAGGGTTACCTGATTCAGCCCCAACTATAAACTCGATCAAAAAGGAAAGTTTTACTGTAAGCCTAATCTTAAAAGTAGAGAGGGTGTCTGTCTCCCGAATCCAAACTGGGAGCTGTTCCCACAAAAGAGGGGCCTGAAAGCTGAAGGCTCTGCCTCCCGTTCTACTCTTAAGTAAGCCAGCAGTCTGAGAGCGACGTGCTCTGTTGGGGTGATCCGGTACTATGAGGTCTTTAAGATAAGATGGGGCCTGATTATTCAAGACCTTGTATGTGAAGAGAAGGACTTTAAATTCAATACTGGACTTAAGAGGGACCCAATGAAGAGAAATATGCTCTCTTTTAAGAGACAAAGACAAGGAAGAGTCAGGCACTGTTCTTCGATTTACTAAAAAATCTGCAAAATATAGTAAATGAGACTGGTTGATGAACACAGACACTGACTCTGAAATTAAAATGTGTCAACTTCTATGTTCTGCTTCATTTAACCAGTTGCTAAACTGACAGCACCCCTGTCAATTATAGCTCATATAATTATTATTGTTGTGATTTTATTAACACCAGTGTAATAGACTACAGTGTCACAAACCTGTTAATGGCTGTGGACTCTTAAGTTTGATTTATTGAAGTTTATTCCTAAGTTTTAAGTTAAGCGTTTTATTGCGACTTCTGTTACTCTCAGTTCATAGCACATTTTTTATTTCAACAGGAAGAGTACGTCAGGAGGTCAAAGCAGGCATGTCTGTGATTAAACACAGCCAACAACATTAGCAGTGTTTTCAAGCCTTATCTAACCAGTGCCATTGAACTTAGTGCAGTTTATCCTTGCCACTGTATAAACACATGAGCGAGAGTTACTTTTCATTTCTATAATTATCTCTGTCATAGGCTGAGATGGTCAGTTTTATGTAGCTAAAGTAAGTGGCGGTAATACACCACCTAATAAGCAATAAAGTGCTTTCACATTGTTTTCCCCATCCATAAAAGATGCTTCAAGTGCTTGGTAATCATTACCAAGGTAACAGCAATAGCAGTAATTTAGCAAAGAGCACCATTCTCACACACTCATGTCACACTTCGTAAGTGTGAGCAGCTGCACGCTGAATTGAATGTTCCTGCAACTACCCGACACAAGCTGTATTCTTCAAGTAGACAAGCACAAGTGCCAAACAACTGTGTCTTATCAGCTTTTTGTTCCATAGAGATCCCAGCATTCCTCTGTTGCAGGTACTGAACCTGCCTCTGTCATCGGCGGGATCCAGGTGTTTGTGTAGGAGAAATAGCTTTAACATCCACATTATGCTCATTTTCAGCTCTAGAATAGCTTTGAATGACTCACAGTTCAAAAAAATCTCTGCAATGCTGGGACTTGAATCAGTCTGTAAATAGCCTTTACTCTCTGTTTAAGGCCAACCTCAGTTTAAGCCAGCTTACTTCTGTTCAGATGCCTTTCACAAGCAAAACATTTGTACAACAGTTAAATGTTAAAGTCCATGACAGCACCACTAGGACAAGACTGAAGAAGAACAGCTTGTGTGGAAGGCTTGCTATGAGAAAGCCTCTTCTCTGTAAATAGAACATGGCAGCACAGCTTAGGTTTGCAAAGTTTCATCTAAACAAACTACAAGACCTCAGAAACAATGTCTTTTGGACAAAAAAGACCAAAGTGGAGATATCTGGCCATAATGCACAGCACCATATCAGCACAAACACCTCATACCATCTGTCAAGCACGGTAGTGGAGGGGTGATGATTTGGGATTGTTTTGCAGCCTCAGGACCAGGACAGTTTGCAGTCATTGAGTCAACCATGCGTCAACTGCTCTGTATACCAAAGTATTCTAGAGTCAAATGTGAGGCCATCTGTCTGATAGCTACAGCTTGGACCATAACCTGATTGAAATGCTGTGGAGAGACCTTAACGGAGCTGTGCATAAATGAATGCCTGCAAATGTTAATGAACCGAACCACCATGGTAAGGAAGGTGAGAGTGATTGTCTTTTTTTTTTGTTTGTTTATCCACGAAAAGCTATGGGTGACCAGTGCCTACTTGAAATAAAGGCATCATTGTTAGCATCCTTGTCTCTGCAGCAGAAGCGTCTTCTGGGCTCCTACCTGAGTTTATTGTTTATACCTGAGGATTATGCAGACAGTCTTCATTTTTCTTCCATGTAATGTAAATTCCAGCAGCTTAATCTTCAGTTTTTGTATAAATGAGACAATGGCCATTTGTTTTCTTTACTCAGTGTCTGTTTTCTATGAATCAGAGGAAACTTTAATGCGAATGTGAACAGATGAGGCCGTCCCCTAGGAGCATCACTCTCGGACTTTGGCAAGACAAATTGCTCGTCTGACTCTCAATTTCAGCTTTTCTGCAGTGTGCACAGAAAATCAGTCAAACTGGAGCTTGCAATTGATGCTAAAAATTTATACCCTGATATCCAAATGCAAACTAGTCCACTAGGTTAAGTTTTTTAAAGAAATGATTGTTTGAAGGAGTTAAAAAAAAACAAAACAGCAGAACATCAGTGTTTGTGTGTTTAGGAACAGGAGTAACCTAAAATAGTGAGCACAGAAGGCCAAAAACTGTGAGCTAAATAAAAGATAAAAGCTCTGGATTTTCTGTGTTTTGCTCCATAATCCACTTCTGGCTGCATCGTGTTGTCACCTTTGATCATTCGCTCATGTTTTAATGCATGAAGTCACAGAGAAGTGTCATGTTGCTGCGATAGTCACGCTGAATTTCATCACACCGCTGAGTGCTCTGACAAGATGAGCATTTTGAAGAGGAAGGCACCACCTCATTTCTTTCCTTATTTGCGAGGCAAATTGTTGCTTAATACTCAGTGAATTTCTATTGTTTTATTTTTTTTAAACTTACTTTTATTTACTTGTATCAATTAAAGTTAAGCTGTTCATAAAAATCAAGCAATAAAAGACCAAAATAAGAAAGTAAACTAGTAAAAAAACAAAAAAAATATGTAGAACTAAAGAGAGCAGAAGTCTATTAATATATATTAGATACAGTCCTACTATATGCAATTAAGCTAATGTCGGCACTTGTTTTCAAATGCAGGAAATGTATTTCCAAAGTGACACCAGTCCTAGAAGTTTAAGTTAGCCTGCAGAGCCTCTCCTGAACACTTTCCATTCCTCTGCCATCTATCTTCCTGCTTTGAGCTGCAGTCCATGTAGGAAAACGACCTATTCATCACGAGATTCAAACACTTCACACTTGGGTAGTGTGTCGTGTCCTGACCTTTCCCTTCCTGGCATAGAGAGAGGGAGAACAGAATAAATATGCCATCAGCCGCAGCGGCAGCGCTGACTTACAGCAGGATTGGAGCAGGAAACAAAACCTTCTCATTCATTCAAAACGTAAACCACTTCTCTCAATTTTTTTCTTTAGAGCCCCTCTCTCTCTCTTTTTGACAGACGTTAGCCTTTGGTGCAAAGTTGTGGCTTAAAGTGAGAGCTTTGTTCTTTCCCCCAGCTACATGCCCTCTTCCTTTTTATATCAGTTATTTTGTGTCACTAAATCTGAATATTTATATATGAGGCACAGATGAATTTGTCTGCTTGGAGGCCACAGTGCAAAGGCATCCAGGATTTCTTTCAGTCCCTCTTCCCAAATTGGTTTGAGATATTTTGATAGATTTTTATCTAGGAATAAACTGCACATTAAAATAATATTAAATTGTTATGATCGTATTTGAAAATTTTTCCTTTAGGGGACAGCTGACGCTTTAAATAAAGACAGCAAACCATTCGGGGGAGGGGGGGTTGTTGCTCTGTCTGTGTTAGTTGTAGACCATTGATTCCCCTGAGAGGCCAGGTCTCAGTGTGTTGTTAATCCAGTCTTTAGTGCACATTAGCTGCTTAATATTGATCAGATAGTCTTAGCCAAACATGTATCTTGGGCACAGTATTGTTTAGGTGATGCGTAGCTATCTCTGCTGGAGCTGGAAGCCAGCCTAATATGCAGTAACACATTTGGGAGGTGTGTTATTTTATGCATCAGCTTAATATCTTGCTTTTGCTTGAGCACACTGATTTCACAAACTGAAAAAAATACATACTTTGAACCCGGACACACACACATTTTTGCTAGCCTAGCAAGGTGACAATAGAGACAGTAAAAGTAGTGGCGACAGAAAATTGAATGTAAAAATAATGGGTAGTAAAGTTGTAAATTTGATGTAGTAGATGTCTTAGCTCAGAAAAGCTGAGTAGCATTGATTAACTGCTTGAACACTCTCATCCAGTGATAAAGCAAAAATATTCTTTGCATTGCAAACTTTGTGATATAAATATTGTTAACTCGTCTTAGCACTTCTCCAAATGTGAACACATTCAAATTTATGCATTTCAAAACACAGAAGTATAACTTACTGAGGGCAACATCATAACCTGCTGTTAGTCATTTTAGTCCTTCAGAGAGAACATGCTGACATGCTTCCATCCATAAATGATCCTTTGCTGAATATTAATCTAATGTAAAATTAGACAAAGTAAATACAAAATGCAGTTTTTAAATGATAATTTCATTTACAGTGGCTTGCAGTGGAAAGAAAATTATACATGATTCAAAACATTTTTTACAAATAAATAATGAAAAGTGCGGTGTGCAAAAGTATTCAGCCCCCAAGTCAATACTTTGTGGAATCACCTTTTGCTGCAATTATAGCTGCAAGTCTTTTAGGGTATGTCTCCACCAGCTTTGCACATCTAGTGACTGAAATTTTTGCCCATTCTTCTTTGCAAAACAGCTCAAGCTCAGTCAGATTAGATGGAGAGCGTTTGTGAACAGCAGTTTTCAGATCTTGCCACAAATTCTTCCTTGGGAATTCCCCCATGGATGCCATTTTTACTCAGTCTTTAGATGTTTAGATGTTGTTCTGGGTTCTTTTGTGGCCTCCTGGATGAGTCGTTTATGCTCTCTTGAAGTAATTTTGGTAGACTGGTCACTTGGAAGGTTCACCACTGTTCCAGTTTTTCTCCACTTCTGGATGATGGCTCTCACCGTAGTTTGCTGGAGTGCCAAAGCCTTAGGAATGGCTTTGTAATCCTTTCCTGAGTGACAGATGCCAATGACTTTGTTTCAAGTCTGTTTCTTTAAATCGTGGCATCATGTGTTGCTTTTGGAGACATTTTAGCCTACTTCACTTTGTCAGACAGGTTTCATTTAAGTGATTTCTTAATTCAACAGCTCTGGCAGTAATCAGGCCCGTGTGTGGAAAACTAGTGGCTAGCTTTCCAAAAAAATATGGCTAATAACAGTTAATTTATCCTTTAACAAGAGAGGTGATTACTTTATCACACAGGGCCAAGTAGGTTTAGATAACTCTTTTCCCTTGAAAAAAATGACATCATCATTAAAAAACTGCAGTTTGTATTTATTCTGATTATCTCTGTCTAATATTAGAATTTGTTCAATGATCTAAAACATGTAAATGTGACCAATACGGAAAAAAGAAATCAGGAAGGGATCAAATACTTTTTCTCTGCACTGTATGTGGCATTCTTTTTAGCCCAGGGCTGCAAGTTCAACAACTCGCAGCCAAGCAAAAATGGTACGAGCCTGTGTGATTCAGCAACTGAAAGGCATGGCTGCTTATGATTTGCACCTTGTTTTCACATCTGAATTTGAGAACAGTGCATCCTACTTTTTTTTTGTTTACTCTTCTCAAAGCGGTATATCAGATAAATAGGAAGCAGCTAAGCCTGGACAGTCTCACTGGGCAGCATGCGTAATTTCATCATCTGGTCTTTCCTCTTAGGCCTCGTGGATGGCTGATGTTATGCATTTTATCAGCAGGTCCTTAAATGTATGAACACAAGTTCAGACTGTTTATAATCACCAGCCTGTGTGAACAGCATGCCTGTCTGGTCTCAACACCAGCACTGTGTAGCTTGCAAAATTAATATGGCAGAGCCACTGAGCCTTGATATTCTCGACCCACTGGAAAACTTAGTTCGAATTAACTTAAACTTAAAATGGATTATAATTAAAGTTGCCAGCTGCTGAGATAAGTCAAAACATATTACAGTAAAGGAATAAAGGAAGCTTGTGACCTCAGAGTGCAAATGAAACACAGCTTGTGGCAACATGCAGGACCTTTTTTCTTTTTTAATACAGCACCAGTAGAGATTCACAGGGCATCCACTAAAAAGACAGAACAATTTTACAATCAGCAGAAGATATTTTCCTTAAAGTGTGGCTCTTTCTTTTTCATATATATGAAAAAGAAAGAGCCACACTTTAAGGAAAGAGGAGACAACAGAACCAAAAGCAGCAGCTGTGTGTAGGAGGACCAGAGTACGGCATGGGGGGGGGGCTGGTTTGGAGGAATGAAGCTTTGATGGACAAAGGAGGCTGAATGTTTGTAATGATTTCTTATATTGACCATGTCTGTGCACATAATGTTGTATTGAAACTGTGGCTAAGTAAAGGCTCTCTCTGTGTGTGTGTGTGTGTGTGTGTGTGTGTGTGTGTGTGTGTGTGTGTGTGTGTGTGTGTGTGTGTGTGTGTGTGTGTGTGTGTGTGTGTGTGCGCGCAGTACAAAGAAAGAAATGTGCTTGCTGGATAGTTTGGTCAAATAGGATTTTGTGCATAAATCCATTAGGACAAGTGAACCATCATGTTGTGTGTATGCCTGCATAGCTAGGGTCACTATAAATCTAACAGTAACATACAGCAGCTAAAACTGTACACTGGCTCTGAGGAAAAGAATGTCATACAGTAATGTAGACCATTTCAGCATGTTGATGAACAATCCATGGCAATCATTTATTTTTTTTGCCAGACAATTAAAAAAATTAAAGGAACACTTTTCAAGTCAATTCAACTTCTGGGATACTGATCTGGTCAGTTAAGTTGCAGAGAGGGTTGTTAATCAGTTTCAGCCACATTGGTGTTAGAAAATTAGCAATGAGTGCGCTAGAGGGGCAACAATGAGACCCCCCACCACCACCAAACCGGAATGCTTTTACAGGTCACTGACGTCTTTTCCCTCCTCATCTTTTGTGGCTGTTTTTTCACTAGTTTTGCATTTGGCTAGGGTGAGTGTCATTACTGGTAGCATGAGGCAATACCTGGACCCTACAGAGGTTGCACAGGTATTCCAACTCCTCCAGGATGGCACATCAGTTATTCTAGAAGAGTTGGACAGGGCCGTAGAAGGTCCTTAACCCATCAGCAGGACTGGTATGTGTTCCTCTGTGCAAGGAGGAACAGGATGAGCACTGCCCTACAAAATTACCTTCAGCATACCACTCATGTGAATGTCTCTGACAAGACAATCAGAAACAGACTTTCTAAGGCTGGCCTGAAGGCCCGACATCCTCTGAGTGGGCCCTGTGCTCACTTTCTGGCACCGTGAAGCCTGATTGGCATTTGCCATAGAATACCAGAATTGACAGGTCCACCACTGGTGCCCTGTGCTTCACAGATGAAAGCAGGTTCACCCTGAGCACGTAACAAATCTGGGAGGAGACCCTTTAGGACACCATTCGTCGTCTCATGAGGAGTATGCCCCGACACTGTCAGGCATGCATAACAGCACATGGGGGCCATACAAACTACTGAATACCATTTTGAGTTGCTGCAATGAAATTTCACAGATGAAAGCAGGTTCACCCTGAGCAAGTAACAGACGCTGAAGGTTTTGGAGAATTCATGAAAAATGTTATGCTACCTGTAACATCGTTCAGCATGACCGGTTTGGTAGTGGGCCAGTGATGGATCTGGGGAGGCATATCCATGGAGGGACACACAGACCTCTATAGGCTAGCCAACAGGACCCTGACTGCCAATATGTATCAGGAAGAAATCCTTGGACCCACTGTCAGATCCTACACTGTTGCAGGGGGTCCTGGGTTCCTCCTGGTGCACGACAATGCCCAGTGTCATGTAGTGAGAGTATGCAGGCAGTCCATAGATGATAAAGGAATTGATACCACTGACTGGCCCCCAAGCTGACCAATAGCCAATCAAACACCTCTGGGTCATTATGTTTCAGTCTATCCGATGCCACCAGGTTGCACCTCAGACTGTCCAGGAGCTCAGTGATGCCCTGGTCCAAATCTGGGAGGAGACCCTTTAGGACACCATTCGTCATCTCATGAGGAGTATGCCCCGACACTGTCAGGCATGCATAAAAGCACATGGGGGCCATACAAACTACTGAATACCATTTTGAGTTGCTGCAATGAAATTTCGCCAGGATGGGCTAGCCTGCTGCATAATTTTTTTCACTCTGATTTTCATGGTGTCTTTGAATTCAGCCCTCTGTAGGCTGATCATTTTCATTTCCATCAAACGACCTGGCATCCGTTCAATCCGTATCAGTATACATATCCAGAAGGATTTATTTCCCCATTGAGATCTGATGTTTTCGCTTAATTTTTTTTGCTAGTAATCACCTTTGATCAGCAACATCATTTAAAAAAAAAAAACCCATGGTCCACTTGCTTGATTTTCAAACAATATCAAACATGTCACAAGGATTTATTCTGAAAACAAGTGTGCAATACTTTTTGTCCATTATGATTGTATTTATACTGTTAGAATTCACCATATGTTTGGTGTGAAAGTTCAGTATCTGAGTTGTGTTTCTTCAGGTCTGATAATAAAACAGCCCTAAGATGACTAAGCTTGATGGTAAAACTGAAATATGTTTTACTTCTCCAATCAAGGCCATTTTCAGCAGTCCATAAACACAGGTGGTCGGAGTAACCCTGAGTTTCTGCCTGGGCCCATGCCCAGCTCAGTTGTAAATTTTCATGGGTTAAGCAACTAGTGAAGCAAGAAAGCGTAAGGAGATCTTTGCTGCAGCCAGAGTTTTGATATGTAGAAGTGTAAGTGTCTTGTTGCTTTCACTGTGTTGTTTTCAGTTCAGTTTGGCATGTAGCAATCAGCTACTGAACACAGTGGAGCAGTTAGCAGCTTTAAAAACAAAACAAGTAGTAGTCAAATCTTCATCAGGAATGCCAGAGACCAAATGCACAGTTAGACCAACAGGGAATATTGATCTAAGATTCACGAGGTGGCCAAAGACTCCGAATGAGTGTTAATATGCTCAGTGTCCACTCAACATGTTCAATAAACCACCTAGAAGGTGATTATTGTAAATGTCAGCAAGTAAATGTGTGTTTATGGCTGTCTCTAAGTGGCCAAAAAAAGTGCTGCATATTTAGTTTGGCAGATTTTTACACCACCCATTCAGATGCAATATCAAAGGTGTTTGGGTCTCTTCCTGGGTTCAAACCAGGAATCTTTTGCTTGTTAGGCAAATTTGTTAACCATTAGACTATGGCTCCACAATGTAATGAGTGATATTAAATATAAGTCAAAGCTTACAGCATCTTATTACTGGCTATTGCTCACAAGTGCAGACCAATTCAGGTCCTTGAGAGCATCACTATTCTTCATCCGGTCATCACATCAGACCATTTACTTGTCTGTCGCTGTATTTCTTTTTTCTTTTATCTCCCCCAGCTGATGTTTACCTGCTCAGTCCTTCAGAGGCAGGCCGGTGCACGTGTGTGTTGTCCACTATGTCTGCGAAACACTGATAGAATCAGAGCATGTCCCTGGGCTTGTGTCACCATCAGATGGCTGGATGGTCCTCTGCTTCCCAAATTTAGAACAACTGCCTCTCGACTCTCACCGTCTGATAGTGTTAAATTGCTTCAGTCCCTCTCAAGGTCATGATTCTGGATCACTCGCTTTGCTCTGCCTGTGGGTTATGCGCAGGCGACGTGTTAGTAGACAGGGGGAGGTGTCGTGGTGCCTTTCTCTGGGAAGATTTCCAATATCGGCGCAGGCCAATGCTGCCGAGATGTTCATAAGAGAGGGAACAAAACCTCGTGTTCATCCTACGGTGTGATATGGACAGAAAGTGAAAACCTGCACAGACACAGGACTGAATATGATAAAAGAAGTTAAATATCATTTTAACACCCTCTTTTTTGGATCAAATTAGGTTCAGCGTGTGGAAATGTTTTTTTTTTCACTGTAGAAATCTGTGTGTAATCTCATGCCTGATGCGTGTGTCACCGGCATTTAACAGCAATTGTGACAATAGAAGGGTCCTCATCACACTGATCTGAACAGCAGACGAGCAAATCAGCAAACAGTTTTCACTCCTCGCTGAGCACACCGCTCGAATTATTTTGATAGAGAGCCAGCAAGGGAGAATGCTTATAGGTGACATGTGCAGCCCATGAAGGGCACAGGACAAACAAATGAATGACTAAATAAATAAATAAAAATCCACCACCCTCATCAGGGTGACACAGGAGAGACTTTTCATATATTCTGTCATTGTCAGCTGCCATTTTTTTCTGTTTGGCTGAATCTGTTTTTGAGCTGCATTTTTCGTTCTATTAGCCTTGATAGTTTGGAAAATATTATGTTTGACTGGAGGATGCCAGATTGAAGGCAAGAGGGAAATTGGCCTGTTCTGAATGTGCCACATTATCTCAATTTAGCTGAAGGATATTTCTGACTTTGCAAGCAGTTTTTGTTGCTGCCCTTTCTTTTAATCTTACCATTTTCTTCAATGAAGAAACCCTGACTGCATTTTAGAGATCTTCCGCCTATCTGACCACGGGTCATGGGAGCAGCAGCCTAAGCGGAGAAACACTCATCTTGGAATATAAACTCATGAGTACATTGACCTATTTATTGCAGCAGTTACTGCTTCACTTTAAAATCTGCAGCTAAAAAACATGACATGATTTTTTTTTTTTTAAGGGAAGAATACACTTAGATCTTGATGCTGGATTTGTTGTGGTTTCTGTACTTTGACATGACTTTCTGGGACTAGAGCTTCTTTAAGCCAACATAGATAAATGAAAAAAAAAAGATGAAAGTCATGAGGAATATGTGCCGCATCACAACTGCTGTTTAAAAGCCTAGCAGGATAAGCCAGGCACACCTCAGGATGTTCAAGGGGAAATAATTTCAAACGCTGATGGGCGTCAAGATGTGGTTATGTGAAACTGTATTGTTTTTGCAGGTGTATAAAGGGGAGAAGGGGGTTAGATAGCAGCAGGGAGAGCAGATATGGAGACGGTGGCAGCAAAAGAGCGAGATAGCAGGATCCCCCCTGTGCACTGACAAAAGAGAAGCTGCCACAGTAACTCAGAGTGACTAAGTTTTGTGAGCAATCACCAGGGTGCTAACATTTAGATGTTAGACAGACATGACCGAAAACATCATCAGATTTTCACCGTCCTAAAAATCGATGAAGAGAACCAGATTTAACAAATGAGAGCAAAATGTTCAGACTTGTTTATTTATTTAGGGAGAAATTATCTACGATTCACAATCTGATCGTTTGTGAGGATAGAAAGTATGCAAACCTTTTGTTTTAAGTATTTAGTTCAACCACCTACTGCAGCTGTTGCTGCAGTAGGTGGTTGAAGTTTCAATACTTAAAACAAAATACTTCTAGTATGTGGATCATTGGAGGGGTTTTCTCTTTCACAGCTTCAGCTCCAGGTTGTTGGTAGATTTCCTCACTTGAACTCCTTCCTTCAGGTCCTTTCATGTAATTTCTCTTTGATTAGAGTCAGGATTTTGGCATGGCCATTACAAAACATTAACTTTCTTCCTTTTATCATCCTTTTATAAAACCACTTGTGTCCTCGGGGTTGTTGTTTGCTGCATGACCCACTTTCTCCACTGCTTCAGCTCTCGGACAGATGTTATGACATTTTCATTTAGAATTTGCTGCTATATTTCAGAATCCATTGTTCCATCGATCCTGGCTAAGGTGCAGTGTAGTGAGCCTAACCCATGGCACAGACATCGCCGTGTTTTCCTTTCTCCACACATAACCCTTTTGGATTCTTGTCACATTCATCCACGAAACACTGTTCAAACAACCCTCTGGATTGACCATGTGACCTTTAAAAGCAAACTGCAGAGAGGAAGGAGAATTCTACCTGAAGAGCAGCACTTTCTTCTTGAAGGGCTGCAAGGAGAGCATGCAGAACAGGAACCAGTGACAGCAGGGGTTTAAGTTGCTTCCTTGGGTTCCTTTGTGGCCTCCAAGACTATTACACGCCTTGCTATTCAAGCGGTCGTTGTCGTCAAGCGGAGGGTTACGATGCTCTTGAATTTCCTTCATTCCATTTCTTTGAAATCACCAATATTTGTCCATTACACATATGTTGTCAGAGTTATACTTTGATAGATCCCTGTTCTTTAAACAAAAACAGCAGGTGCTAATTTCACCTTGGCATTTATTGTTAATCCTGGAAGCTTTTATATTTATCATTGACAGTGGTAGATATGTAATAATGATTTTCATTAGTAATAATAAAAAAGATCCTAAAAGTTTCACAAAGTTTCAAGCAGCAATGTCTTTTGAATTGTATGCAATCATAATTGAATTGCAAATATATCACTCCTCCCAAGGCACTTCAAAGCACCCCGCACATTCACAGTGAGTATGGCTAAGAAGGAACTGCACCCCTCACCAATGCTGTTGCAGCTCTGCTTTATTCGTTTAGCCACACAGGACAAACTTGGCTATGCTGACTTAGATCAGAGGCTGTGTGCTGTAGAATCAAACAGCCGCTACTGGAGAGTCCCAAGATCCCAGCACTGACATGAGAACTCCATCACTGACTATTAAACCTGCAGCCAGAGGCGAGGCCATGTGAGACCGGAAGGAAGATGGGGAATGTGACAGACACACTGTGAAAGCATGGAGACAGTGCAGAGGAACGTGGAAGGAGAGAGAGAGAGAGATGTAGTGAAAGAAAATCATTTCTGGTTTACACCTGCTTCTACCAGCCCCTCGGAGACAAGAACATCTCCTTAGAAAGGGCTCTGTCAATAAGAGAGTTCATCACACTCTAGTGGACTGAACAGATCAATCAACAGATCATTATGACCACCTGCCTAATTTTTTTGCAGTGGTGCCCTTTTTTACTGCCAAAACAGCAAACAACTGGGATGCACTGTGTATTCTGATTACTTTCAATCAGAAACAGCATGAAGTTTTTCAGTAATTTGAGCTACAGTAGCTCGCCTGTTGGATCAGACCACACTGGCCAGCCTCTGCTCCTTACGTGCATCAGTGAGCCTTGGCTGCCCATGAACCCTGTCGCTGGTTCACCACTGTTCCTTCCTTGGACCACTTTTACTAGATAATGACCACTGCAGACCAGGAACAGACCACATGAGCTGCAGTTTTGGAGAGGCTCTCTGAGCCAGTCGTCTAGCCATCACAAACTGGCCCGTGTCAAACTCGCTCAAATCCTTATGTGTGCCCATTTTTCCTGATTCCAGCACATCGACTTTAGGGACAAAATGTTTACTTGCTCCCTAATATATCCCACCCACTAACAGGTGAAAAGATAATTAGTGTTATTCACTAATTATGTTGCTGGTCATAATGTTATGTCTGATTGGTGTTGCTGCTATAGTTCATACATGGCAAAGAAACAGCTGATGGGCAGGCAGAGCAGTAACTTTACCATTAGCGTAGCTTTTATTGTCAAATCTTTCTTTTCACACTCTGACGCCCTCTCTCTTTTTCCTCACTCTCAGGTCTGTTTTGTAAATCTGGACCCACAGAAGACTGACTGTCGTGATGACAAAAGCATCAAGGTGAGCAGATTTCTCCTCCGCGCTCATTTGTTCTCTCCTCGCTCCCTCTTTTCCCCCCTTCCTTCCCACTTTTCATTTCCCAGGAACTCTGGTCCTTGTATTTCACATACAATACACACATTGGCTCAGTTGCCATGGATTCAAGATCATTACCTAGATTTAGAGGGCTGATTTGCGTAGAAAATATGCAGATTTTCGTCTTTTGCAGCTGGTGGTGGCAGTGGTGGGCGATCAATGATCATTTCACATGGTTCAAGTCCTCTCACGGGAAGGATTTTATCATTTTGGATCTCTGACTTAAAAGCACAGAGAGCACATTATGTTTAGTTTTAAAGTGACTTGATGAAACACTTTTATTATTATCATCTAGTATTGTCTGTATGCTTGGCATGTATCTTGCAGAAATTGGCATCCGTGTCTCCAGACCTGCCAAAGCTTGTTGAGTTACTGACCGTCCACCAGCCGAAAGAAAATGAAATCCTACTGCTCGGTGGATTAGAAGCTGCAGAAGCTTGCCAAGCACACCCACACCCCTTAGCTCAGGTAAGTTTGTAGTGTTGTTGTTTTTTTAAAATTCCTTACAAGCATTTCCAGCCTTTGGATTGACTGGCCTGGACTGTGAGGGAGAGTGGACAAGCTGTTCTTGTAGAGCAACGCTGTTTGATTAGATGTGAACCTTTTGTGCTAGGAAAAATCCACGAGGAAGTCTGTTCATTTTATGGAGCAATTCTCCTATTTACTCTGGTAAAAGCACCTCCTCATCTTTTGAGGCACAGGACTGTCTGGAAAAACCCAGATTTCTGATTTGAATGTGATTTTGTTCAAAATAAGGCTGATCTGTCTGTTCCAGGTGTAGTCATGTGATACCGGTAACCGATAATGTGCGCAAAAGTACATCTGAATGCAAAACAAATATCAAGAGTTACATGTTTCTGTATAAAAATATAACCAATCTGATGAAAGGATATTTTGTTTGCACTTTTCAAGATGCAAAGCACATGTTTGCACTTAATTCATTCGTGTGCGTAACCAATTCTGGAGTGTTTCACTTTAAATCATATTCAACTCAGACGCCACACCACCTATTGAAAATATGGCTTTGTGTGAATAGGATGTGTTCCACAGGTCTGTGTAAAGGACCTGCAGGTACAGAGCAGTGGGTGGCTTTTTATTTCACAGTCATACTTTCATACTTTATACAGCAATAAAAAAATTTTAAAAAAACATGCAGACAAGTAGCCGCCTAAAATGCCTTTCTGTTTTGGTATTTAATGAATAAAATATTCCCCAGCTGTAGTCCTTTTTTGAAGCTCAACTAATAAATAAATGTTTAAAACTGCTGCTGGAATCAATAAACAGCCTGAGGAGCCTACACAGACTATTAAACTTGCATTAGCAGGTCCAAAGCGATTTATAGTATATCAAATAAAAGGGAGAAAAACAGGCAATAGGGCTGTGTGATGTTTAAGATATTTATATCATAGTTTGTGACTCTATGTATGTGCTGTGTGCTTATGTATGATTTTCATGTGTGTATAGTAGGTTCTTTATATGTGTAGACCTTTGTAGACCTTTACATACAGTGTATATTGAGTAGATGGCATGTGCCAGTGCATATGAAATGTGTGTGCATACATAATAGGTCTCTGTCCATGATCCATTCAGGGTGGGCTGCAACAGCAGAGATGTACAGGTGTGTGCCTGGTTCAGTGTTCAGGGAAGAGGCGCTCCACACAGCCTGGTAGCATCATCTTTGAAATCAACAAGTTCCTGATTGGCCTGCAGTGGGGAAAAGAGCGAAAGTGTCAGCAGAGCAGAGCGGCCGGCCAGCGCGTCGATGACGACACCAATCGCTCCATCTCATCCATAGAAGAAGACTTCCTGACCGCCTCAGAGCACTTGGGGGATGACAGTGAGGATGATGGCTTCAGAAATGGTGAGTAGGATTTGTTTTGAATTGTATTTGTGAGTGAATTGACAGAATATATCAAAACTTATGATTATTATTATAATGCAATGAAATTTAATGCAACAAACTCAGTTCCATCAGCCAGTGAAGCATAAATTTGAGTAATAGTCTACTGTTGCTATGACTTTTGGAAACTGGTGGTTCTGCTTCCTAATCAGTTTAGACATTTGTCATTCTGTGTCTTTCTGCGCCTTTTTTTTTTTTCACCACAGAGCCAGAGAGTGGTGAGCAGGGAGAGAGCGTGGCAGAAGCTGCACAGAAACAGAGTGTCAGACTTGCAAGTCACCGGGGACAGCTGGCACGTCATCAGAACAGGGAGGATGCTGAGGTGAAAAAGGAAGGGAATCAGCGAGCAAGCATCCAGACTAAAGAGTCAGCGGGGCACTTCGCCACCAATCTAGCTGAGTCGGTACTACAGGATGCCTTCATACGACTTTCGCAAGATGAAACCTCCTTTGTCTCAGAGGCAGCTGTCAGTGTATCACTCTCTAGCTGCCCTCTCAACTCCAAGAGCCCTTCAAAGACTAAAGAGCCTTCCCAACAGCGCACCTGCTCTTTTGAACTCCCTAAAATCGTCATTGTTCAGAGCCCAGACAATTCCGATGGGGCTGCAGAATGGCCGGAGAACCAGGTGCCTCATGACCACGTTACCAAAGCTGGAGAAAAGGCACCGAATGGGACACAGGCTCACAATCCCTACGACAATGGTGGGCACACATCCAAACATGTAGAAGTGGCCTTGGCCTGTGCTGCCAATGTTATTGGCACTATTACTACCCCACAGCTATCAGAACAGCTCGCCATGGAATCTGCTTCGGAAGAGGACGCAGATGAGGAGCTGCAGGAATCAGACAAGAAAGGGGAATACTCCTTCTCTTCAGCTATGTGTGGCATGGCTCAGGTAGCTGGTGCAGTAGCAGCTGTGGACTTAATGGAAGAACCCGGAGAGGGCGGCGATTCTGATGTGGATTCCACTGAAATCTACAGGGCGTCCCGTGGTCTGATGTCTGCTGCCAAGGCCTCTGCGGCCTTCACACTGCACTGCAGTGTGGCTGAGGGAACCAGTGTTGAAGCATTTCGTGCCAACATTGCTGAAGTCCTGCACAGGGAAGCAGCCGAGGTGCTGACTCAACCACAAGGCTACAGGAGTGTAGCCCATCTGTTGGAGACCACGCATAACAAAATAGTAGATGGCATTACATGTCCAAAAAAAAGCTACACGGATGAAAGAGAAGTGGATGAATTAATAAATGAAGTGGCAGACAGCCTGTTCAAGCATGCTTTAGAGAAAGCAAAAAAGAAAAAGGAACTGGAGGGTACTGGGAAAGAGGTGCCAAGCTTCCAGGTATTTCTGCAAGACAGTGTAAACAATTTGCTGTTTGATATTCTTTGCCTGACACAGAAAAAGATCAGTCACATCGCCACATGCAATCAAGGGTCAAGCGAAACGCAAGAGGGTGATACTTGCGTTAGGGATCCTGCTTACACCAAGGAGGATACCAAGGATCCATTAAGCCAATTACAGTGCTTATTTGGCCATAATGAGAATCTAAGCGGCATGCTACACTGCACAGATAAGTTATCCACAGGGCTGAAGGAGAAATATGCGTTTGAGGAAAGAGATCAACAGCAGCAGTCTTTATGCAGACAGAATCAATCTAAACTCATCTCCTTGCCTGCCAAAGACTTGTCTGACCACCAGCAGATCCAGCAAGGCAACGGTGCCATCAGAGACCCTTTAAGTGAAATCCCAGTCCAAGGCACAGACAGGAGGGGTCGACTGGGGACAGGTAGCGACAGCAGACAGGCCTCTCTGACAACTCAGTCCTCCCTCAACTCATTGAGATTGGACTCTGAGTCCAGGACACCTATTACTTGCTATGCTGATGATTTGGCTGCTACGGTGGTGTCTATGGCCACAGAACTAGCAGCAATCTGTCTAGAAAACTCCAGTGGGAAACAACCCTGGTTCTGTGCCCTTAAAGGATCCTCTGCTGAAGTCCCCGAGGCCTACTTAATCCCTGCTTGCCGCACAGTGTTGAGGAGAAAAGAGGGTCAGAACAGCAATTCAGCTTCCAGAAAACATCGGGCACCCCGCCTAAGTGAAATTAAAAGGAAAACGGAGGAGCAACCAGAGCTAATGGAGCGGCTGGTCAACCGGGTGGTAGATGAGTCAGTTAACCCCGATGAACCACAGGACCCATTTGCCCTCTTTGCCTCTGAGGTCACAGCTAGGATCCTGAACTGCCCTGAACTCAATGTGGTGGATACCTCCAAAACAGGCCAGCAACGCAGCAGACTGCAGTGTGAGAGGTGGAGCCGTGGAAAGGCATCTAGTTATGAGAGCATTCCAGAAGAAGATGCAGACCAGTCCGGCACACCCAACACCCTGGGACCAGGCAGTCGGTTAGGTCAGAACTTGAGTCGCGGTAGCTCGATTTCTAAGCAGTCCAGCTGCGAGAGCATCACAGATGAGTTCTCGCGGTTCATGGTAAACCAGATGGAGACTGAGGGCAGAGGCTTTGACCTTCTATTGGACTACTATGCAGGGAAGAATGCCAGCAGCATCCTGGCTGCTGCTGTACAACAGGCTGCATCAAAGAAAAATGGTCACCTTAATGTCAGGGCATCATCGTGCCTGTCCAAACAGTCTAGCACAGAGAGCATCACAGAGGAGTTCTACAGGTTTATGCTCCGGGATATGGATAAGGAAAACAAGGAATATGGCATTGCAAAGACTAAAGAGTGGAGCAACAGCCTATTCCCCCCTCCTCTTAGAACACCCTTCTGTATACGACAGTCTTCTGTGCCAGACAGGCGCTCCTCAGACTCACGCTTGACTGTCAACTCACCCATTAAAGCTAACTCTTTTGATGGATTTGCACGGAATGTGCATGGAGACACACTGAATATCTACCCCACCAACTCTGTGTCAGCCACGGGACTGTGTAAGTCAGACTCATGCCTCTATCAAAGGGGTAAGACTGACCAGATTACTGATATGCTAATTCATGAGACCTGGTCTAGCTCCATTGAGTCACTGATGAGAAAGAACAAGATCATTGCTGATCCTGAAGACAGTATTGATTTGGAAGCTGCAGGAGACTCCCAGCCCCATGTGCAGCAATTTGCCAATCGCCTGGCAGCTGACATAGTGGATATTGGCAAGTCTGCGCTCGGGGGACACCAAGATGTAGGTGGAGGCGCACCTGGGTCACATCCACAGGCGCACATGCCTGTTGGTGAAAGGAGGAGGGGCTTCAGACAATCCCATCTAAGTTGTAGCCGGAGTAGGTCGAGCCAGGAGCAAGCGGGCAGCGTAGGGTCCGGGGGAAGTGACAGCGGGCCGGCTTGCATGAGGGGCCCCAGAAATGTGCCGCTGATCCACATCGAAGGAGATCAGAGAGATGAAGAGACTCTTTCAAACCCTAAGAGACCAGGGGGACCTCAAGAAACATCCTCAGACACGTCAGCTACCAAGCATACAGAGAGAGCTCCCACAAACAGCAGCAGGTATTACACTGCTCACAGGCTTTTTGTGTGAGTCAGACCCCACAAAGTTTTTTTTTATAGCTCAGCAGCAGAATAATCAGCTTCTTAGATGTGAAAAGTAGAGATCAATCTCTCTGACAAGAGTAAGGGAGAGAAATAAAGAAGAGCATGGCTATTTTTAAACAGTATGAAAATCTGCACTAAACAAATAAATACAGGTGTATAGTGCTATTCTTAGTTTGATCAAAGCTTGGCGGGCACACAGAGGATCTATTTACTGAGTGAACTAATCTATTTTTGCAGGTCTGACAAACCTTTGGCTAGGCTGTGACTCACATTGTCTGGGTGATGCACTGTGTGTGCAGAAAGCTTTTAGTGGCTTCATTCTTTATCCACAGAGTGGCTGTTGAAGTCTCCTTTATCAGTACAAGCTGCACTCACACTAAGATAACAAGCCACAACACACTCACAGATATTGGAATAGATAGAGCTGGTATTGAGACGGTATTGAGTGAGCTAAAATTACAAAGAATTTGGGTGCTGCATTGTCAGATATGCTCAGTCCTTACATGTGTAATCCAAACCAGACGAGGACTCAGCACAGTGGCAAAATTCACTCTAATGCTGTAACTCAAAATGTCTTGAGGGGCCTTTCACAGGAGGCGGTAGAGCGTAGGACTCTCATGGAGGACATTTTTAGTCAGAATGTGTAGAAGTAGATAAATGTATAAAAGCTAATT